>JAYMSP010006610.1:0-11346 GCA_036897095.1 Plantago elongata | reverse complement strand
CCAAAAGCTCATAAGGAGTTTTGTCATGGTGTTTGTTTATCAAACATATGTTCTAAGTGTAGCATGTTGTATTTACAACTTCAACCCAATAAATTTCACTTATTTCAGTGTCCGCTAGCATTGTCCTTGCAGCTTCCTTAAGGGTCATATTCTTCCTTTCAGCAACACCATTTTGTTGTGGTGTTCTTACAGAAGATAGTTGATGTTGTATACCTTTGCAGGTACAAAACTCTATTATGTACTGGTTGACAAATTCAGTAATCATGGTCTGTTCTGATTGTAGATACCTTGTCAGTTTTCATGACTTCAAGCTTGTTCAGCAAGTTTGGTATCTCCACCCTATAATCAGATTTTTATTTCAGAAAGAAAACCCAAGTAAACCTAGAGAAGTCATCTACAACAACTAGACCATACTTCTCGCCTGCATAACTAGTTATCGATGATTCAAAAAGATCCATATGTAATAGTTCCAGTGGTCTAACACATGAATGTCTGGTTTTGGACTTGAAAGAGGTTTTGGATTGTTTCTCCAATTGACAAGCAAGATAGACACCGTCATTTCTGAATGTTGTTTAGGTAATCCAACCACTAACTCTTTATTGACAAGTTTGTTTAGAGTTTTGAAATTCAAGTGACTCATCCTCTTGTGCCATAACCAGTGCTCTTTAGTGTGACCTGATTGACTCACCATGAGACATTCTTCAGTTGTGGTAGATGTCCAATCAGCGAAATATAGACTTCCTTTCCGCCTAGCAACCAAGACTGTCTGCTTTGACTCATTGTCAATAAATTTACATGCAATACGTCAGAGATTGTAAGGGATCCCAATTTGACGTTGTCAAATCATACAGAAGGATTAATTCTCCTCCAGCAAACCTGATATTTGGTCCAATATTACATACTCTGTAATCAACCAAGTTTGCTTTGTCTACTATCATGTGCTTTCCGCATCCACTATCAAATAGCCATTGAGCCTTATTCTATGACGCGTTCTGGACAAAACAAGAAACATGAGTTAGGTCCGTGCTTCAGATGCAGAACCACATACACTTAACACTCTTCATGTGGAAATCCGAAATCCATTTCTGAATGAATCTCTTAGGATTAGGTTTTTGTCTACTTGTAACATAAGGAGGAATTCCAGAATCATTGGATTTCAGATCAATCTTCCTTCCTGGAGTGTTCCTTGGTGTTCCTCGTGGTGGCTTCAGAGACCTGTCAGGTTTCTGAGTTTGCTTTTCAGCAAGTTTGGTCTTCCTAGCCAAGTTTCTTCTAGCCATGGCATTCAGTTTTTCAATGGCTTGGGATTGCTTCAACTTATGATAATTGCTATAAGCAATTATAGCTTTCCACCATCGTTCATGTTCTTCCTTATATTGTTGCATTAGGAATTTCCCAATAGCATGATAGCCAATACCTTTTCGAGCACCATACCTCTCTGAACACGATTTTCAGCAACCTCACTAGTTTTTGCATCATCCCTATATTCATAGAATGGTACAGTAGGAAATACACCATGACCAGCGATGCTTCTCTTCCTAGTGATACAACATTGTGGATGATCACAAGTTAAAGGATCATGTTTCTTTTCAGAAACCTTTTCCACATGTTTCATTGGAACTTGTTCCTTCAAATGTTTGGTCGCAACTACTTTACCTTTGTCAAGAACCTTAGCTTTCTTACCAATGCTATAGGTTTCTTTGGAACCTTTATGTTCACTCTCTACAAATGTCAACCTTCCATCGCTCTTTTTCAGAGGAGTGGAGCTACTTGATTGGGCGTCAAGTCCAAGTCCTCCTTCCTCAGAAGTGTCTCTCAAATAAGATTGAACCTCCGTGAGAGTGTCACTAGCTTTGACAAATGATTTGAAAGAAACCTCTTTCTGTCTGAGTTCATTGTTTTCAGAAAGAAGTTTTTCAACTTCTCATTTAGCTCATTAAAGGCAAGTTCATGAGAATTTTCATTCTCCGATATCTGAGATTTCAAAGATGCTATTTCAGCGTCCTTTATCACAGATACCTTGGTCAAATCAAAATTCTCTTTTTCAAGAGTTTCTTGCATTCTTCCAGAATCTTGGTCTTTGACTCAACAACAAAAAATTCTCTCTCATATCGATCAAGTTCACTCTTGACCAATTCCAAATCCTTAATGCCGTCATCATCACTTTTGTAGTACAAGAATTGTGATGTACTTATTACCTCATCGGCCATAAGGCATTCTTCAATGTTGGAGATGTCGGAACCTACAATCTCAACAACTCCACACATATCATTCTTCTTCAGGCCAAAGTCGATTACATCGTGAGTAATCCCACACAATTTGGTGATGGTAATTTTGAGTCTTCTGAATCCTCATCTTCAGAATCTTACTCAATATCCAGAGCATCAAGTTGAAGTTGGATCTTCTTTCTCTCTTCAGTGAGCATGGGCCTCTGAGTTCTTTTAAAAGTTCTTCTCTCCTTTTTTGTCACCCGTCTTTAGCTTGTTAAAAGCAGGACAATCACGTTTGAAGTGACCGGGTTTCCGACAATAGAAGCAAATATCATTTTCAATCTCATTAACTTCAGTACTAATAGCTTTCTAAGCATGATTGTTCAGAGAGTTGTTCATTTGAATGTTCTTGTACTAATGATAATTTGGACCGAGATGCTTTTTCAGCTTCACTTTTGCTTTTCTCCTTTCTATCTCTTGACTCACATATTTCTTCATGTGATGCACTGCAAGAGCATTTTCTTCAGACACTTCCTTGGTATCCATCTTTTCAGAAGTATCTTGGGTAACTAGAGAAACACTCTGCAACTTTTCAGCTACAGCCAATCCTCGTTGGGTTGTCTCATAGTTCACAGTGGCTAAACGTGAAAAGAGTTCCATTGGAGCGATTTGGGGCATTTCATGATTGAAGTAGAAATACTGGGTATGCTCCCAATTTTGGTTCATACTTCTGACGATGGTTTTCACCTTCTCAGAATTTGAATATCTGTCACTTTCTCCAATTGCATCCATATCACTCATGAGAGTAGTAAACCGAAAATAAAGTTCTTCTAGAGTTTCAATGGGACCCTGTTTGAAGTTTTGGAATTTCAACTTCAGAACCTCGAACTTGTTTTCCTTGGTTTTCTCAGTTCCGGCACAGATTTCTTCAATCAATTGCCAGGTAACTTTCGCCATTTTTGCACACCACAGTATACATTGTATATGCTTAGGTGTTGATTGAATGATGATGTTACGAGCTTGACCATCCAACATGTATCTCTTGGCATCTTCCGATGTCCAGAGTTCATGAGGTTTGTCTTCATACTCAACTTGTCCAGCAGCAACATGACCACTATCACTAGTAGAACACTATCTTCAGCATCAACGTTTCTCCGACCATCACACACTCCAATCACTTGTTTGAGTTGTCTGATTTTGATTAGTCCTTCTTTGATGACATAAATCCTCTCATCACTAATTGCCTCAAGATGCAGGATCATGTTGTTCTTCCATAATTCGTAATTATCGAGCTTCAGAACCGGAGCATCACTCAGAGATATACCTACACACTTAACACACAAATTAAAATGTCCTCGAAAAGCGAAAAAAACCCTGGGGGTCGAGGTTCAGTGCAGAAAGCTTGGGAACATCCTGCTCTGGTACCACTTTTTGGTCCAAATAACTGCATAGGAAAAGATTAGAGGGGTGGGGGGGGGTGAATAGTCTTTTCAAACTTTTGTCGATGAATACGATTTCTCAGGTACTTGAAGGTATCTGATACTTATAATCAGAGAGAGAAAGTCTTTATGCGATAGATAAATGAGTTTGTGCTTAGCAATAGTAAATATGTGTGTGTGTGTGTGTGTTGCTGAAATGTAAATGCAGAAAGTAAATGACATAGAAAGTATAGTGATATATGGAGGTGGCGTAATCCTCCAACTAATCCACTCGGACTTCAAAGACCTAGAATTCACTAGAACATATAATTGAGTTCTCCTTACAATTGATCATATTCAAAGATTCCTATAACAAATGGTTCCAAACCAAATGTTCCTCTCAAATGTGACATTTATGTCCGGCATAGTGACATTTCTGTCCAGCATTAAATGCAGTGTACTATATTTCGTCATGTAGTCTCAAAGGATGCATGTAGCTTTCTGAAGCATCACATGTTCCATCTCTCAGAAACTTGTTGTCTCAGAAACTTAGTTGTGACTTTGTTTTGTGAACAAAACACAAGTCTATACATAGCTTTCTGGAAGCAACTATCTGAGGAGACTTTCTTCCTTGTCTTCAGATACCTTTGTGCAAAAGGTCTTCTCCTTTGCTTGGATGCCTCCTTCTTGATCTTCTTTGAGTTGAATAAAAATTACAATCAGAGACCTAACATCCTATTACAAGGTTTCTAAAAATTATCATACTTGATGTATTTCTTCTTTACGATAGTCAAGTGACCTAGATTACCATACACCTTTCTGAAACTAGGATAAGTCATTGTGCTGAGTGATCAAAATACTAACAGATATTTCTAACAGAATTATTCTATTTGCAGCATAAAATTTCTCTGCATTTTATTCTCTCTGATATTAATGTACTCAACGATTTCTATCTACATTGTGAATACATTTTCATTTCATCATTCCACCCCTTAGTTTTATTCGTGGCTCTGTCTCAGTTAGTCATTCGACAGGATATAGCTCGGTTAACAAAACCGTGCTTTGAGTTTCATATGGAGATGCAGATTGGCATAGAAAATTCATTTTGATCTTTAGATTAGTTGGAAAAATATTTGCACTAAACTGAAGCATAACAAGTTAGAACTCCACATATAGCCACCAAATATTTCCATCAAGATCAGTTTTGCAATCATAGGAGTACAGTTTTGTGCAAATAAGCCACCAAAATTTTCCATCAAGATCAGTTGTGCAATCAAGCAAATGAAATACGTAGTATAATTTAGAGTACATTTGAATAGAGCAGATGTAACACTACCCGAACATTGTTAAAGATCTCCTTGTCTTTAAACCACATCAGCAATGGTTTCCAAGTTAGACTTATCACAATCTTACAGTAGAATTTATCCAACCTATTATTTCCCAAATCGAAAAAATTATATTTTTATCGTCGATTTACATTTGAATATAGTCCATTAGAAGTATTCTTTCACTAAAGTACTTTACATATAGTACAAGTTTTTTTATCAATTTTTAATTATCACAATTTTAAAGTTTGTTTACTCTTCAAACGAGTTCTCAAATTGAATTATCAAGAAAAAGAAATAGTATTTTTTTTTATATATTATGGTTTATAATTCTAATAGAGCTTTCAAGTTTGAGTGATCGCATTTATAGAATATGTTCACCACTCAAATTAAGTTACTAAGTTAAAATTATCTTATATTTATATTATTTTCTAAATAGCATGGTTTATCTTTCCCTTGGATTTATCAAGTTCAGATTAGAATACTCTTTGGGTTGTTTGTTTTGCCCTTCAAATTGAGTTTTTAACTAAGAATTATTCAATTCTTAAAGTTGAGTTTAACGTTTGAATTCAATTTCTAATTTGAAACCAACTCATTGTTAATAGATAATGTTCAGGTTGATTTATTAAGTTGGATTTATGCCTCTCATGGAGGGACCAAACTTTTAGGCCTTTTTTACTTGTGACTCTAGAGAATGCCACATATATTTCACGATGGTTGAACACGGGGTTTGGAAGGTAGAGTCCAACATGAGCTAATGATTGTTCCTGACTCATATTTATTGTCATTTTATATCAAACTGAAATTGTTACGAAAGGGGTGAGTATCATTCGAGGAAAGAAAACCTTAACTCCAACATTCTTCCCACGTATAGATTTCGGCTCAATAATATGTTTTTCTATAGCAATGACAATCAATCTAGCATGTTACAAAGCTCAACGAATTGATCAATATTTCTAATTAGGAGCATAATGAGAGTTCCAACCTTCAATCAAAATATATAATTTGGTATTCCAAACGCCCTATACAGTTGAGGAACTCAACGGAGTATACATCATCTCTGATTACAATATCATATTAATCGGGACAAAAGGTGGCGTTTGTACTACTAAAGTCAGTGGCATCTCCGAGATTCAATCTTGAGTTGATCCAGTGGTTGAGATTCAATCTTGAGTTGATCTAATGGTTTAGATCGTAGTACTAACAATAGTACAATGCGACAGTACTATTTTTAGTCATACCCTAGAAAGATAAGTATGATTGTAATTGGAAAATGAAGAGTGAAAACTTAGAAGTTAAAAAATCTACTGGTGTAAGTAACAATTCAAATACTTCAATATTCCATAAGTTGATGAATAGTGATCTCTACCAGTATTCCAAACAGGCGGATAGACTTCTATATGAGATACATTTAAAACTTGCATATAAAATATATTGAATATATAATAATTCACCTAATTAATAATCATAACTCATAATTCGAAAAAAATTATTGATACGGAAATATGTTCAGCTAGCACTAGCACATTAAGGCGTGCTAAGGCTGGTTGTTATGGGACGTGATAAACCATTTTCACCTCCCATGTCAGAAAATCTGACGTGAATTTGGCTCCTAATTGGCTATGTCACTCCACTTTTCCTCGGTATCCAAAAAAATGTAAATGTTCTATTTTTTTTTCGTTTCACCTGCTGGACGCGTGAGATACACACGCCCAGTCAGGTGATGACATGTGTCCATCTGGGTATTATTTGTTTTCGAATTTTGAATTAGTTTTTGTTTTTCAGCCATAACAGATATTAGGGTTCGAGTCACCCTTTAGCCGTTTAAAAAAAAGAATTCATAAAAATATAAAAAAATATAAACGACTCACCTATTTTTTATCTATAAATAGACACCAAATTTGCATATATTAAAATCATTCCTTCTAAAACTCAATTTCTCTACTAATTAACTCAAATCACCTCTTCAATTCCAACTCTTTTTTTAGAAACAATGTCCGAAAATAATCGGTTTGAGTTTGGTGCTAGTGTGAATGCCGATGAATTTTGGCATCTTTTTCAAACGAACCCCGATCTATACCTTTTACTCACCGAAAAGCTCAGAATAATCCTCAAAAACCTTCGCCAAACTCCATACATTCAACCTCTCATAACCTTATGACAAGCTACCCTCTCACAAGTCCAAACTCATCTCAAAACATTCAAGAACAACGTTCTTTTATCCCCACTTCACCCCAAATTTCCAATCTTCGCAACATTGTGTTCCAGCCTGGGGTTCAAACTCTTCTCAACCCCTAACCCAATAAGTGGAGAATATTAGTGTGGTTCTTGAAACACAAATGAAAGCTACTAAGAAGGGAAAGACGCCCCAAAAGCCATCAAAAACAGCTACTAAGAATGAAGGTGGTGTGAGAACTTGCAATACATATTCCCAAGCTGAAGATGAGGTACGTATATCTCTTGTTTCATGAAGTGCAACCAGGATGCAACTAAAGGTACAGATAAGACATACAACTTGTTGATAGATATAGTGGCTATGGAGTATGAGAAGATTCACTTAGGCAGGCCTGACTTGGGTCTGCGACCTCGTACGACAAGTTCATTGAGTTGTAGGTGGGATAGGATGAGGACTCCAATTAACAATTTTGTTGGGTTCTATGCGAAAGCACAACAGTTGGTTGGGATAGCGGTTACAATGAAGATGATGTTGAGAAAAGAGCACTGCAGATTTACATAGAGGATAAGGGACATAAGTTTCCGCATCTCGAAGCTTGGAAGTGTATGACTAAGTACCTTCAGTGGGAGAAACATCTATTCCACGAGACTGTGAGAATGTTGTTGATCTAGATATAGATGACGATCAGGGTAGCGGGAGTGGAAGCAAGTGCTATCGTGTTACAGATGATAGTAGTGAAAGTTCCAAGAGGCCTATGGGTCGAGATGCTGCAGAAAAGGCACAATCATGGGAAATAGGCTCCAATTCGAGTAATTCAAATAATTTAAACATGGAATCACTTGCCGAGAAGTTTGGCTCATTTAACCGAGGAATGGGAGATTATTTGCAAATGGAAAAAACTGAAAATGGAGTCCCAAAAAATGATTTTGGAGGCGGAAGCTCATAGAAACTCCATTGAAGTGAATAGAATGGCAATGGAGGAAAAGAGAATGGAGATTGAGGCTGCAAAAGTTGCATCAAAGGAAAGGGATAGAATGTTGAAGTTGTACATGAAATTCTTTGATAAGGCGACAAGCTTAATGACTTTCAAAGGAAGATTATGTTGGACCTGCAGGAGAAGTTGTTCGGGTGAAATTTGATGATCGTTCAGTGTGCCTTTAACTTTAGTTTGTGTGTGAGTTCTTTGAGTTAAGTTTAAGTATGATTTGAAACTATATGTAAATTGAGGCCATTTCGTTGCAATATATGTTTTTGTGTCAATATATGCTTGATTGTTCTACAATTATTGAATTTTAGGGTACTTGAGTTTTGAATTCGAATTTGAATTCAAGTTTGAGTTTGAATAAGTTTGAATTAGCATTTGCATTTGTTTTTCAAGATGCCTGATAAAGTGGCACGTAATTCGTGAAGCCTGATAAAGTGGCACGTATTGCGGTAAATCATGATGAAAGTGGTATGTATTCCGGTAACATAAAGTGACACGTAATTCTAGCAAAGCCTTTTAAAGTAGCACGGAATTCGTAAAGCTTGATGAAGTAGCATGTATTCCAGCAAATCATGATGAAAGTGCCATGTATTCCAGTAAAACATGATAATTATAGTATTTGTAGCAAAGTCTGATAAAGTGACACGTAATTCGTGTAAAGCATGATAAAGTCGCATGTATTACAGCAAAACATGATAAAAGTGGCATGTATTCCAGTAAAGCATGTTAAATTGACACGTAAATCCAGTCAAACCTGGTAAAGTGGCACGTAATTCGAGTAAAACTTGATAAAGTGGTATGTCTTCTAGTAAAGCATGATACAAGTGGCATATATTCAAGTAAACCATGATAAATTGACATGTAATTCCACTAAAGCCTGGTACAGTGGCACGTAATTTGAATAAAGCTCGGTAAAAGTGGCATGTATTCCAGTAAAGCCCAATAAAAATGGCACATTATTCCAGTTGGAAAGTTTTGTCATGAAAATTATCAGAAACTCTCTATAAGTAGCTTCACATTCATCTATATTTCTACCATTCAATATAACACATTTAGAAAAAAAAAACTAGTTTTAACATGCATTCGAGATTCAGTTTACATGATTCATCATTAGAAACTAACTATGAGTCCTCAGATGAACATATTGAACCTTACCAATCTATACATATATATCTCTATGAACTACCAACCTCAAGCTATAATCCAATTTAAAGCGCTATTGGTGAAATATACAAACACACACAACTTACCATACCTGAAATTAAAAATTCACCACAATCAACACGTGTTATCCATCGACTTACTCCCATTGATCGAGGTCGTGAAGAGGGTCATACTCAGCTAATGAATGATTACTTTGTTGAGAGGCCAGTGTATCAGGAGGACAAATTTCGACGTAGATTCAGAATGAGGCGCCCTTTATTCAATAAGTTAGTAGACGACGCCCCCATATTCGATGACTTTTTTAGGTAAAAGTCGGATGCCATATGAAGGATGGGCTTGTCCACATTGCAAAAATGTGTTGCCTCAATTCGGATGCTTGCATATGGTGTGTGTGCAGATAGCGTGGACGAGTATTGTCGATTAAGTGAGACATCTGCAAAAAACTCACTGGAGCGATTTTGCGACTTTTTTATTGGAAATTACGGCCAATTTTACATGAGAAAGGCATATGAAGCAGACGTCAGGAGGCTACTTGAAATCATCAATGCTAGAGATTTCCCTGGCATGATTGGTCAATTGATTGTATGCACTAGGATGGGAAAATTGTCCAACTTCTTGGAAAGGTCAGGTAAGAGCAAAAAGGCCTCTCTTGTTCTAGAAGTTGTGGCCTCACAAGACCTTTGGATCTGGCATTGATTCTTCATAGTCTCGGGCAAGCTTAACGATATAAGTGTTCTTCAACATTCACTTGTGTTTGACAAGCTACTGAATGGAAAATCACCCTCCATTATTTTTCAAGTTAACGGGCACGAATACAACATGGAAAGGAGTGCTTATTTGCACAACACCAAGACGCATGCATGAAAGATGTGGAACGAGGTTTTTGCGTTCTCCGAAAGCGGTTCCGTATCCTCAAGCAACCGGGAATTCCATTCACTAAGGAGTTAATGGGAAAACTCATGTACACTTGTCTCATACTTCATAATATGATAGTGGAAGATGAGCGAGATAGTTATGCTAACTACGATGATCAAAGTGAATATGATGAAGAAATGTCCACTGGACCCTCTACAAGCGGAGTAAGGACTAACTTATTTCGTGAAACCGATACAAGCAACTACACTCGTCGGGATTCAGTGGTCTATTCAATAGACAACTACTTCGACAAGAGAAGGGATATGATTGGGTAATTCACGAAGCCATTCAAAATGATTTGGTTGAACACATATGGCAAAAATTTGGTCCACGTAGATAGTTATCAAACTTTAAGTTTTTTGCATTAATTGTCGTTGTATCGTTTCAATTCGCTCAATTGTATTTCTCTTTGTTATTGTATAATTATCGTTTAAAATTTTTTTAAAATGCTTTTTCAATTTTTAATGTAAATTTAATTATAAAATATTATATTTAAAAATAACATAGTAACAAAAAAACTAAACGAAAAAATAAATTAAAATAAAAAAATTATGTGACAATAGTTTTTTTTGCCACCATAACAGGTAAGTGACAAGAATCTTGTCACTAGCCTGTGTAATTCAAAGTGACAATCATTTTGGTTGTCACATAACGATCCGTCTAAGCTACCCAAGTTCTTTTAAGGGAGGAAATGACGTCAATGTTCCCAAACAAGAACATGAGTTAAAATCAACCTCATGAACCATGGGCCTAATGAGGCATTGAACAGTGATGGCGCAATCTGAAATGTACACTTTACATGATTTTATAGATTCTTTTATTCTCATGATAAATCTATAAATATGAATCTTACCTATAAACAAGATAAGTCTTCTTTATTTATTAATTAAAAAAATACTATACAAGGTAAACCTTTCAATTAGATGGTGTCTATCAAACCTTCAGACTTAACATTTAGACTGCCCCAATGGAGGTGTCGTGGCGCACGCCGTGCCATCGCGCCCCCAACGGGGGCTGGACGCCGCGCCATGAGGCGCTGCGTCACTTCCCGTGCCGTACCTCGGCGCGACAAAGGCGCCTAGCAGCAACCAATGAGCTGCTGCCACGTTGTGTTCCCCCCCCCCCCCCCCCCCTTCCTTTTTTTTTCTTTTTT
>JAYMSP010006609.1:0-11349 GCA_036897095.1 Plantago elongata | reverse complement strand
GTACTCCACGCCTTGATGGTGTTGGTTATATGATTGATTGTCAGGCTTCTCTTTAAATAACTTTTCAACTATTTATCTATGGAGCTGGAGAAGAAATCACAACTTAATTTGCTTGTTCAGTATATGGAAGGATTCTCCTTTCTGACTCAAGTGTTGATAGATGTTCTAGAGAATGAACATCAGAAAGGATGTCTGAGTGTTCAACTCTTTCACAGATAATCAAACTCTTGTTAAGGTTCTAGACACTTCGAACTACCAGTAATTCTTCGAGCTATTTGACTGTAAGCTTGGAGAACTGTAGTTAGGAAGTTTGAGAGAATGCTTTGCTTGATATAACAATATGAGCGTAGTTCATGTTGTTCATCGTCTAGAGTGTAGTTTTCTCAGCTTCTAAGTGTCGATATTTATAGATGAGTTTGAGAGTCGTTCGAATAGTATCCGTTGGAGCTCTCAGAATTCAATCCGTTGATATCTCGAAATAAGTACTCAGAAGTCATTATCTCATTTTTTAGAGAAGGCTTGCTGGAATCGACTTTTTCAATCGGTGTAATTAATATATTGTACTATTTCTTGTCATGTAGTCTCAATGGACACATGTGCTTATCAGAAAGCTAGCATGCTCCTTGACTCAGAATGACATATCTTCAGAGAGGTGTAAGGTGCAAAGTAACTATACAAGGCTTTCTGAACATAGCATTTCAAAGGAGACTAATCCCTTGTGTCTTCATTAAACTCGCGCAATCTTCAAATCTTCAATTAAACTCCATTGCTAGGATAATTCTTCACAGCCCTCTTCGAAACATAAAAATTACATTCAGAGACCTAAACAATCCTATACAAGTTTAACAAGACTAACATACTAAGTGATTTCCTCTTTACAATGTTCAAACGAACCGATAGTATTAGTCACCTTTCTGTACTAAAGATAAGTTACATGGTGATTGATCAAAAACACTAAAACATATTCCTAACACCGATGTTTGACCTCAAACCACTGGAAGGGAAGACAGACTTCAATTTGTGGAATAAAAGAATGCGTGCTCTGTTAATGCAGAGGGTGTGATCGATGCACTGATGAAAAGATTCGAGGAAACCATGCCTGCTGCTGATAAAAAGTCGATCATGATCAAGGCTTACAATTCTTTGTTATTAGCTTAGGGAGATAATGCCCTTATTGAATTTGGTGATCTTTCAACAACTAAAATAATTTGAGAGAATCTAGAAGAATTGTATAACGCAAGTCTAATGCGAATAAAATCTATGCTAAACAGAGGTTATTCGCATTCAAGATGGTTGAAGTAAAATCAATAATGAGTCAAGTGGATTTGTTCAAGAAGATGGTCGCCCATCATGACAATCTGGAAACTGATGAGAAGAACAGGATGAGGAGCCAAGACAAGGCAATTATCTTGTTGAATTCACTCCCAAGTTCTCTTGTCCCATTCAAGGATGCTTTGGTGTATGGGAGGTCGAAAGAATTGACAATGGAGACTATTGAGTTTGCATTATGATCAAGGGAGCATAATCAGGAGGATGTTGCCGGAGAAGTCCTCATGATGAAACGATATCAAAAGTTTCCACAAAAGAAGAAGTAATATTCCGACCAAAGGAAAGCTCAGAATAACAAGGAGGGTCCTGAAGCAAGGAAGTATTGTTATTGCAAGAAGCATGGGCACTTGAAGAAGCATTGTATGAGTCTGAAAGCGCATAAGGGAAAGGGTGTTTTGGGAACACCAAATACCAATCATGGCGCGAACATTACAAACACATCAGAGGCTTATTACACTACTGAAGCTCTTGTCACTGAGGTACTTGCAGTCACTCAATCTGGTAATTCTACTAAATGGGTTATGGACTCAGGTGCGTCGTTTCATATGACATATATCAAGGAATGGTTTTCAACATTCAAGCATATGAACTATGGATCAGTTCCTCTTGGAGATGATAGACCATGCGCGATATCTGGTATGGGAACAGTGAGAATTGGGAATGTTTGGTGGAGTGGTAAGGGATTTGCTTAAAGTGAGGTATGTTTCACACCTGAGAAGGAACTTGATATCTCTAGGACTGATGGACACTAAGAGATACAAGTATGCATGTGGTAATGGTGTCCTTCAAGTCTTATAGGGGATACGATAGTTATGCAAGCTCTGAAAAGGAGGGAACTGTATTATCTACAAGGGATCAGGGTTGTCACTAGAGAAGCTGGCAGGATACAGTGTCCTGGGAACACCCTGTAGAGTTCTGACAACACCGTTCTATGGCATAGAAGGCTAACACATGTTGTAGAAAAAGGTCTTATGAATTTATCTAAGAAGGGACTCTTAGGTGGAGACAGAATACATAAGATGGAGCTTTGTAAACTCTGTGTGTTGGGGAAGGAAAAAAAGAACAATTATGGTGTTGGGAAACACACCACATAGAGCATACTTGAGTATGTGGATGCAGATTTATGGGAACCGGCTCGAACCACCACTAGGAGTGGAGGAAGGTACTTTCTGTCCATCATTGATGATCTGTCAAGGAAGGTGTGCATGTTTATATTGAAGTCTAATGATGATACATTCATGAAATTCAAGGAATAGCTTATGGAGAATCAAACAAGCAAGAGGCTCAAGGTGATCAGAACTGATAATAGGCTAGAATTCTTGTCTAATAAATTCAATTGCTTCTGTGCTGAGAAGGGCATCTTGAGGCACAAGTCAGTTCCTGGCAATCTACAACTTAATGGAGTAGTTGAGAGGATGAATAGAATTATCGTAGAGAGAGAGAGTGAGGTGCATGCTTCTTGGATCAGGTTTATCAAAGAGCTTTTGGGGATAGGTTGTTACAACTGCAGCACATATTATTAACTTATGCTCATCATCAACTATTGGTTTTAAAACTCTGGAAGAAGTTTGGAAAGGATCTCATTCAGACTACTCATACCTCAAGGTATTTGATGCTTAGCTTATGTTCATGTTAAGCAAGACAAATAGGAGGTTAGAGCATTAAAGTGCTTGTTTCTTGATTATCCAAAGGGAGCTAAGGGTTATAAACTTTGGTGTTTAGAACCAGAGGTGAATAAATGCATCACCAGTAGGGATGTGACCTTCCATGAAGATGTGATGCCTTTATTGAAGAATACTGACAGTGTTGGGAGAACACTCAGTCAGGTGGAGCCTATCGAAGATGGTGTGCCAGATACATTGAAGATGGATCGGATAAACTCTGGTGTGGTGATAACACCAGTTTTCACAGACCATGGTTACTGCCAACACCACATGTTGAATCTCCGGAAAATACTGACAGACATGATCAGGAGGAACCTGAATTGAACAATCAGGTGGAGAGGCATGGAATTCGAAGAAGGGCAGGGATCGAGCTGAATAATCCAGATGATGTGATGGATTATCAACTCACGAGTAATAGAAAACCAAGAGTTAGAACTTCCACTGCAAATTCTGACATGGTGTAATTTGCACTGAATGTTGCTGAGGAGATTGACTGTTATGAGCCTGAGAACTACCAAAGTGCTATAAGTTGCTCAGAGAAGAACAGTTGGTACATTGCTATACAACAAGAACTCTTGTCACTTGAAAGGAATCATACATGAGATATTGTAGCTATACTCAGAGGAAAGAAGCTTGTCACTTGTAAGTGGATCTTTAAGAAGAAACATGGAGTTGATGGTGAGCCGAAGGTGAAATACAAAGTTACACTAGTTGCTAGGGGTTTCACACAAAGAAAGGGTATTGACTACAATGAGATCTTTTCTCCAGTGGTGAAGCATAGTTCAATTAGGATCTTGATTACTATGGTAGCTCAGTTCAAGCTACACTTACATCAGGTGGATGTTACTACTGCATTTTTGCATGGGAAGCTGGATGAAGAGATTTACATAAAGATACCTGAGGGTATTAAAGTAAAGGACAAGGAGAGCAAGGCTTGTTTATTGTTGAAATCACGGTATGGTCTTAAACAAAGTCCAATGCAATGGTATAGAAGGTTTGACAAGTTTATGTTGAGTCATAAGTTGAGGAGGTGTGACCACAACACTTGTGTTTACTTCTATGGAGAGAATGTGGAAAACATGATATATTTGATTATTTATGTGGATGACATGCTTATAGCACCAAGCATATGAAAGGAGTTACTCATGTGAAAAATCTCTTGAAGTCAGAGTTTGAGATGAAAGACTTGGGAATAGCTAGGGCATTGATATTATTCATGGAGGTGATGGGAAGATCATTATGAATCAAATTGCTTACTTGGAGAAGGTGTTAGAGGTTTTACATGCACAAGGCCAAACACGCTCTCTGGGGTCTTAGTTCAAGTTATCTAAAAGGTCTTGTCCTACTACTGCAGAAGAAAAGAGGTGCATGGAGAACACTCCGTATGCTAATGCTATTTGGTCGATTATGTATTCCATGGTATGTTGCAGGCCGGATTTTGCTCATGCAATGAGTTCAATAAGTAGATATATGGATAATCCTGGCAAGGATCATTTGGAGGCAGTGAATTGGCTACTCAGGTAGTTGTTTTATTAGACTGGGATTGGTGTATGTGCAACACCTGACAGAGAATGATGCACTGATTGGGTATGTAGACTCGGATTATGCTGCAAATTTGGATACTAGGAAGTCTTTAACTAGATATGTATTCACATAATTTGGTACAACAGTGAGTTGGAAGTCTATTCATCAACCTGTGGTTGCATTATCAACTACATAAACAGAAGTTATGGCCATGACTGAAGCTGTAAAGGAAGCTATATGGTTTAAGGGAATTCTGGAACAGTTCAGTGTACTGCAAACATCGGTGACTATATTATGTGATAGTCAAAGTGCAATTCACTTGTCGAAGCATCAAATTTACTATGATAGACCCAAACACATTGATATAAAGTTTCATTTTGTCAGAGATGAAGTTGAGAAGGGTACTATCAAGATTGAGAAGATCACTACAAATGTTAATCCGGCAGGTGGACTTACTAAATCAATTTCGGTGATGAAGTTTGGATCATGTCTCAGTTCTATCAAGTTGATGGAAGGAAGGGTTGTGTCCTAACTCTGGGACATGAATGGTGTGGTGTACTATGGTTACATTGATATGAAGCTAAGGTGGAAAATTGTGAAGATGGTTAGCTTAATATCAAAGGAAGTAATGGAACATAGTATACTAGAAACACTGGAATAAGGATAAACGATGTGTGGTGTGGCGACAATACTGAAGACACATAAGACAGTTAGAAGTCGGATCTAACTGGAATTTCTTTTGCGTGGAGACAAAGTTTTCTTTTCTAGTTAGAATAGAATTCTTTTTCTTGATATGAAAAGGATATATGTTATGTTCTCTAGTATATATACGCATGTAAGTACTAGAATAAACATATAGAAAACATATGCAAACACACACTATATAAATGAACAAGTGATGTCCAAAAAATCTTGTCATTTGGACACTATAAGCACACAATTATATTGTGTAATTTTCTAAACGTTTTGTTAGTCCCGGTTGATTTTCCTCCGCATAACATGTCATCAAAAGAATAAAAATATGATTAGTATATTATACAAATCATAATTCACAAACTCAATGACAGTGAAAAGCAAACTAGCAACGCTTACCCTCTTAGATTCGTAGAAATATGGTGTTGAGCGTACAATTACTATATAGTTTTGGATTGGATCCTGGAAGAGATAGTGGTGTGACGACTTCCCCTTAAACACAATATGCCAACCTTTTCTATGCTTCAGGCCTAATTGAACAATTGACTCCCAAGGTACAACGCCCAATCACAACTAATTTGGAAGCAACAAAATTAGTTACTTCGACCCTTTCAAGTAATAGAACTCTCTTAATGGTGAATGCGTAGTACGCAAATCTCTATAGTGAAATTTTGGATGATAATGCCAAGGAACGAATGCGAGATGAGAAAATTGTGTCATGTCCTTTCATGTTTTCTCCAAAGTGGTGGAGAAATTCACCTTTTATAGCAAAAAAAAAGTCACTTCAAAGGGTACAATTTAACCCATGCACTAAAGCCAACATAAAATCTCATTAGAGGTGCAATACCATGAGTTACAACTTTAACTCACCTTAATTCTGAAAATTAAAGAAATGATTGATAAAATTGGAGTAATAATGTAACGATCCGTAAATTAGTTAGTTCCTTAGTACGTGATTTAATACGAACCGGAGCGTCATAGCGTAGTTCGTAGACTTTGGATCGTTGACCCAAGCTTATAATCTTCGTTTCCTGCCCAATTCTTCACCCTTGGCCTAATCAATTACCCTAAGCCCAAACAAACATTTAAACCTCAGTTAATTGCTTCAGCCATTTCTTTTAGCTGATCAGGCGTTGAATATTTGCGTTGCCTCTTCTTCAACAATGGTTCACCTTTGGCTTTCATCAGTACAAGCTTCATTGTTCTAAGAAGTTGGTCCTTTCGGTAAGCAATGTTTTATGTCTTTTCTTCTCTTGTTTCTCCTCCATCAGACCTTAAACTATCCTCTCGGTTTCCTTCTTGTGGCGAATTGATGAGCAGAACAACAACAAGTCTTGATTCGTAGGAGAGGCTCATTCTTCATTCTCGATTTTGTGCAGTGCTCTCATAAGGTAAGTTCCCTAGAACTTGCATCACATAGTATTCTTGATTTGTGTTGTGTGTATTGTGATTATGAGTTAATTGTGAGAATGCATAGTTAATATAAGATCATCGATTTGTTAGATTGTGGGCTATTCTGGAATATGAGTAAATAGGAATGAGTGTTCCAGTTCTGTTTGTTTGAATGAGTTGCTTCCATGTACTATATGCTTTTGCTCATAACTTATATATAACCGGTACCGGTATACTACTGTTGTCATCAAATCTCTTGAGTAGCGTAATAAGTGTGCAAATTATTATTACTATAATGTAATGGGATAAGTAAGGTTCACGATATTGTATTTAGTTAAGGTTCTGCCTCTTCTTTATCTAGTGTTTTGTACGAGATTTCCATTACTAATAATATTGTGTTTGAAAAGAAAGCAACTACTTTGCTGGATTTTGTTATTTGAGTAAGAGTGACTTGATAATTTATTGATTCTACAACTTGCTTGGACTCCATCTTTCTGACTTTGGTGTCTTTAACTTGTATCACTTGACCAAGTTATATTTTTAATATAATCCTTCCCTTGTTGATCAGTGATAATTGAATTAAATTTGCCATTTGATTCTTGTATATATATATATATATATATTTCTTCTAGTTTATTGTTGTGATGCTATGCATGTACACGTACTTCATTCATTCACGAGTTAGAGCCTAAAGCATGCATTCACTTTAATAAAATATCTAAGGTTTAAAGTTAACAAAGATCTTCAAGTTAAAGATAAGTTAAGAGGCTCGTAGGGGAGTATCCTGGTATTTGTAGCAAAGTATTAATTCATGTTCAACGGATAGGGACCAAGGTCCTGAGGCCGGTAGTTTATATTTATTCAACGGAAAGGTACCAAGGTCCTAAAGCCTACAGTTTATATTTATTCAACGGATAAGGCCACGAAAGTGACCTGAGGCCGACATATAGCTACCATGGGTCAGGATAGGAACCTACGATGCCAAGTGAGCTAGCGATCATGTTAAGTTTTCATGAAAGTTTCAAGTCAAGTTTTAAGTTTAATGTCAAGTTAAGAATTTTCAGAAGTTAAAGATCCAATTCATGTGTTAAGTGTCAGGTCAAGTGTTGCATTGCATTAACCAAGATTAGAAGCTTTACAAAGACATGAAGGTAGAACTGTAGGTCATGGCACGTGCATGGAACTTGCTTAGTCGGTGGTTTGACTAACCCCATTATTGTATTATCTTTTAGGTGACGAGCTTGAGCTTCCTGGAGCGAGGACTGACGTTTCGAATCAGTGATCATGGCCTACATCCATTTATTGTCATGCATTTTACATTTAAATCATGCATCATACTAGCATCTTAGAACTTTGATTTTAGCACGGCTTGTGCAAGACATGTTTATGTTTATGCTTCCGCATTCTCATGATTTATGTTTACGGATTTCATAATATAGACGGTTGGTGCATTTTGTGAAGTTCACCTTTTAAGTTCGATTAAAGCCGCAACAATCGTTTTTATGTTTCACGCTCTAGCACGAATCGTATCTTTCATAGTTCGTCTTTTACAAATCTGGCGTTACAATTTGGTATTAGAGCCCAAGGTTTTAAAATTGATTCTCCGGACATCCTTTAATAAAATGCATTAAGCCATGATCGCAGTCGAACGTTTCTCCCACTCCAGTATGTTAATCGATTTATGTGAACAAATATATTACTTTCTTGGCATGTGTCATTGTTATGTATATAATTTGGTGTGTTCTATATTAGCTTTTATTTTATTATAGCGTCATGAGTCGCAATAGGAATTCGAGGAACGATCAGGCTAGTGGTAGCGACAGAAACCTCACAGGAACTCCAATCACGGTAGAGGCTTTAGCCCAGCTTTTGACCCAGGCTAGGAATCCGGCACCAGCAAGAAATCATCTTGCAGACTTTTTGAAGCTTAACCCACCGAGTTTTGAGTTCTCAGTGGACCTTGCAGGCGCTGAAGATTGGGTGGCTGAGATGGATAAATTATTTGATGTTCAAGATTATTCTGAAGAAGAGAAAACCCGTTTTGCTTCCTTTCGCCTTAAGGGCAATGCACTCGATTGGTGGAAATGGACAAAAACTTGATATGAGCAAGTTGGTACTCCTTTCACTTGGGAGGGTTTTAAGAATGACTTTTATGCGAAGTACTTTCCGATGAGTGTGCGTCGTCTTAAGAAGAATGAGTTTCTCACCCTTGTTCAGGGTAACCTGTTGGTCCGACAATAGGAGATCAAATTCAACAACTTAGCTAGATTTGCAGCAGGATTTGTAGCTACTGAAGAGGATCGTGCGGCTCGATTTCAAGTGGGTTTAAACCCGATAATTAAGGCAAGCGTAGCACCATTGAAGTTAAGGGTTTATCGAGATTTGGTGGATTAGGCCTTGGTGGTTGAGGAGGTACAAAATGAGGTTAATCAGTTGTTGTATCGCCAGGCTCCGCAACACCCACGACCAAGGCAAGATGCTCCAGAGCAAGGATACAATGGTGATAGGAAGAGGAAAATGCATGAAGAGTCCCAAGAGCATACCATGGTTAGAATGCCATATTGCACTTCATGTGGGAGAAAACATAGTGGAGAGTGCCTTCGTGGTAAGAATGTGTGCTACTTTTGCAGACAACTTGGACACACTAAGCACCATTGTCCGCATCAGAAGAGGTCAGTTCTGACTTCTGTCCCTACATGCAGCATTGTACCGGATCCTCAAGTTATACCAGTTAGGAGTGTACCATCGACATCTACACCTAGGAGGAGCATGGAACCATCAAGAGTCTTTAATATGACTTCTATCGTTGATGAGCAGCCTACCACTAACGAGCACGGTATAAGTGTTAACTTTCTTCGTTCCTTCCATGTGTTAGCTTTCACATTTCACTATTGTATGTTTGTGTTCTATTTGCCTACGTATTATATGCCTATTTGGTTGTGCGGTTGACGTCCATTATGTGATATGAATTAAATGTTTAGTTCCTTGTCTTTCTTGGTTTAGCGGAGTTTGAGCAATTTTCGAGGTAAATTTTCTTTACAAGATGGGTAGATTGTAACGACCCGTAAAATTAGTTAGTTCATTAGTACGTGATTTAATACGAACTGGAGCGTCAGAGCGTAGTTCGTGGACTTTGGATCGTTGACCCAAGCTTATAACCTTCGTTTCCAGCCCAATTTTTCACCCTTGGCCCAATCAGTTACCCTAAGACCAAACAAACATTTAAACCTCAATTAATTGCTTCAGCCCTTTCTCTTAGATGATCAGGCGTTGAATATTTGTTTTGCCTCTTCTTCAACAACAATTCACCTTTGGCTTTCATCAGTACAAGCTTCATCGTTCTAACAAATTAGTCCTTTCGGTAAGCAAAGTTTTATGTCTTTTCTTCTCTTGTTTCTCCTCCATCAGACCTTAAACTATCCTCTCTATTTCATTCTTGTGGCGAATTGACGAGTAGAACAACAACAAGTCTTGATTTCTAGGAGAGGCTCATTCTTCGTTCTTGATTTTATGGAGTACTCACATAGGGAAAGTTCCCTAGGACTTGCATCACATAGTGTTAGGAATGTTTGTTGGTATTTTGATCACTCAGCATAATGACTTATCCTAGTTTCAGAAAGGTGTTTAGTACTCTAGGTTACTTGACCATTGTAAAGAAGAAATACACCAAATATGATAGTTTTTAGAAACCTTGTAATAGGATGTTAGGTCTCTGAATGTAATTTTTACTTAGCTCGAAGAAGACCAAGAAGGAGACATCCAAGCAAAGGAGAAGACCTTTTGCACAAAGGTGTCTGAAGATATGAACGAATTGAATAGATTTGAACGAATATGAACAGATGAATTTCAAGATATGAACGGATTGAATTTGAAATATCTCTAACGGATACTATTAAAACGACAATCAAATTCATCTATAAATATTACCACTTAGAAGTTGAGAAATACACACACGAACTATGATCATATCAACTATCAAACAAGTATTCTCTCAAGCATTCTTACTACAATTCTCCAAGCTATCTGTTGCAACTAACAAGCTCGAGAATTTACTAGT
This sequence comes from Plantago elongata, assembly GCA_036897095.1. NCBI lineage: Eukaryota > Viridiplantae > Streptophyta > Magnoliopsida > Lamiales > Plantaginaceae > Plantago > Plantago elongata. The sequence goes on along the minus strand of JAYMSP010006609.1, from coordinate 690 downwards.
AGTTCTAAGTGTCCTGATCCTTCAACATATAGTGTAGATTGTGAAAGAGTTGAATCGATTGGATAACTATCTGAGATTCATTTTGTTGAATAAATCTCACAAACTTGGGTCAGTTAAGGAGAACCTACCATATACTGAACAAGTATATCAAGTAGTATCATCTCTTTAAGCTCTCTGGACATAGCTGAAAAGTTATAAAGAGAAGCTTATATGACAATCAAGATATAACCAACACCATCAAGGCGTGGAGTACAAGAAATACTTGATTTGTGAAATCAAAAAATAACTCCAAGGTTATCTTGAGTACATGAAGTACTTCGCTCTAGGAGTTGGGGAACAACTAAGGGGGAACATTTGGTTGGGAACCATTTGTTATAGGAATCTTAGAATAGGATCAATTGTAAGGAGAACTCAAGTGTCTGTTCTAGTGGATTCTAGGTCTCTGAAGGTCGAGTGAATTAGTTGGAGGATTACGCCACCTCCAGTTATCACTATACATTTCAGCAACACATGCACACATTTACTCTTGCTAAGCACAAACTCATTTATCTATCGCATCGAGACTTCCGCTCTCTGATTATAAGTATCAGATATCTTCAAGTATTTGAGAAATTGTGTTTATCGATAAAAGTTTGAAAAGACTATTCACCCTCCCCCCCCCCCTTTCCCCCTTTTTATTTTACTTTGGTG
>JAYMSP010006608.1:0-11350 GCA_036897095.1 Plantago elongata | reverse complement strand
GGTTATTTCACCAGACTCATACATTTTATTTTTGAAAACTCACTTAGTTCCAATCACAAATATTCCTTCTACAAATGGAAGTAGTTTTCAGACCTTGTTTCTCTCAAATTGATCCAACTCTCCATGCATTGCAGAGATCCAATCCTTATCCTTCAATACATCTGCAATAGTCTTAGGTTCATTGTTTGAGATAAAACAACCAAAGAGAGAATCAGAATTTTTAGCGATTTCTCACCTAGTTCTAACACCTCGATCAATAGGAACAATCACATCCATTCCAGGATGATCTCTAATCCATTTCATAATAGGTTTTGAACTAGTATGGTCACTATCTACGTGATCTTAATGTGAATTACTACAATTATGACTTGATTCTTCTTCAGTATTAGTGATATTTAGAACACTAAAAGTGTGATAAATATCAGACACTTGTTCAGTGTGAGAGACTTCTGGAATACGACTTTCAGAAAGGTTATTCCCATAAAGGTCTGGACGATGAATATTCTCACTTTGCATTTTTGGAAATGTCATAGGAAATTCTTCATCATATCTATGAGTCATCTGGTTGTTACAAGGCACGTCATGCTTTTCTTCTTCAGACATATCCTCAATATTAATGACAGAGTTTCTCCTATCTGAGGGTTCTACTTCAGAATCCTTAATCATAAGTTCTTTGAATCTATCTGAGAGTTCTTAATCAAGGGATATTTTCTTGCTTCCTTCATAGAATACCACATGAACTAATTCTTCAATTTTCTTTGTTATGTTGTTGTATACTTTGTAGGCTTTTCTATTCATATAATAACCAAGAAATACACCTTCAGCTGCCTTTAGTTGAAATGTTCTCAAGTATCCTTTCCTATTATTAAGAACAAAATATCTACAACCAAACACTCTCAAATGTTTGAAATTAGGGGGTCTACCAACCAAAAGCTCATAAAGAGTTTTGTCATGGGGTTTTTTTTATCAAACATCTGTTCTTAGTGTAGCATGATGTATTTACAGATTCAACCTAATAAACATCACTTACTTAAGTGTCAACTAGAATTGTCCTTGCAACTTCTTTAAGGGTCCTATTCTTCCTTTCAGCAACACCATTTTATTGTGGTGTCTTTACAGAAGATAGTTGATGTTGTATACCTTTGCAGGTACAAATCTCTTTGATATATTGATTGACAAATTCAGTACCATGGTCTATTCTAATTGCAGATACCTTGTCATTTTTCATGACTTCAAGCTTGTTCAGGAAGTTTGGTATCTCACCCTAGAATAAGATTTTTGTTTCAGAAAGACAACCGAGGTGAACCTAGAGAAGTCATCTACAACAACTAAACCATACTTCTTAGCCGCATAACTAGTTACTGATGATTCAAAAAGATCCACGTGTAATAGTTGCAATGGTCTAACAGATGAATGTCTTCTTTTGGACCTGTAAGAGGTTTTGGATTGTTTCCCCAATTAACAAGAAGAGCATACACCGTCCTTTCTAAATGTTGTATTAGGTAATCCAACTGTAACTCTTTCTTGGCAAGTTTGTTCAGGGTATTGAAATTCAAGTGACTCATTCTCTTGTGCCACAACCAGTGTTCTTCAGTGTGACCTGATTGACTCACCATGAGACATTCTTCAGTTGTGACAGATGTCCAATCAGCCATATATACCTTTCCGCCTAGCAACCAAGACTATCTGCTTTGACTCATTTTCAATCAATTTCGATTTTGTTTTCACCGAATATCCCCTATCTGCAAACTGGCTCATGCTTAGAAAATTATATTTCAGAACATTAGAGATTGTAAGGGATCCCAATTTGACGTTGCCAAATCCTATAGAAGGATTTAATTCTCCTCCATCAATAACCTGATATTTGGTCAAGTATTACATACTCTGTAATCAACTAAGTTTGCTTTATCTCCTGTCATGTGCTTCCCGCATCCACTATCAAATATCCATTGAGCATTAGTCAATGAAGCATTCTGCACAAAACAAAAAACAGGAGTTAGGTTTGGGTTTCAGAAATAGAACCACTTAGACTAAACACTCTTCCTGTGGGAATCCATTCTTGAGTTAACTCTTAGGAGTAGGTTTTTATCTACATGAAATATAAGAAGGAATTCTAGAATCGATGGATTTCAGATCAATCTTCCTTCTTGAAATGTTCTTTGGTGTTCCTCGTGGTGATTCAGAGACTTGTCAGGTTTTTGAGTTTGCTTTTCAGGAAGCTCAGTCTTCCTGGCAAAGTTTCTTCTAGCCTTGGAATTTAGTTTTTCAGTGCCTTGGGATTGCTTCAACTTCTGATAATTGCTATAAGCAATTCCAGCTTTTCAACATCGTTCTTATCCTTCCTTATATTGTTGCATTAGGTCTTTTTCGATAGCACGATAGCCAATACCATTTCGAGCACCATTAGCTTTCTGAACACAATTTTTAGCAGCCTCACTAGTTTATGCATCATCGATGTATCCATAGAATGGTATAGTAGGAAATACACCAAGACAAGCGATGCTTCCCTTCCTAGTGATACAATATTATGGATGATCACAAGTTAAAGGATCATGTTTCTTTTCAGAAACCTTTTCCACATGTTTCTTTGGGACTTGTTGTTTCTTCAAAGGTTTAGTCGTAACTACATTACTTTTGTCAAGAACCTTAGCTTTCTTCAAAGGTTTTTTTGGAACATTCCTGTTGACTATTTAAAAGGTCAACCTTCCATCACTCTTTTTCAGGGGAGTGGAATTACTTGATTGGGTGTCAAGTCCAACTCCTTTCTCAGAAGGGTCTCTCAAATAAGATTAAACCTCCATGAGAGTGTCACTAGCATTGATAAATGATTTGAAAGAGACCTCTTTCTTTCTAAGTTCATCATTTTTAGAAAGAAGGTTCTTCAACTTCTCATTTAGCTCATTCAAGGCTAGCTCATAAGAATTTTCATTCTCCAATATCTGAGACTTTAGATATGCTATTTCAGCATCATTTATCATATATACCTTGGTCAAATTAGAAATCTCTTATTCAAGAGTTTCTTTGCATTCTTCCAGAATCTCGGTCATTGAATCATCAACCAAAAATTCTCTCTTAATCGATCAAGTTCACTCTTGACCAATTCCAAATTCTTAATGCCTTCATCATAACTTTCGTAGTACAAGAATTGTGATGTGTTGATTACCTCATCAGCCATAAGACATTTTCAATGTTGGGGATGTCGGGACCTACAATCTCAGCAACTCAACACATATCATTCTTCTTTAGTCCAAAGTCAATTACATCATGAGTAATCCAACACAATTCTGGTTATGGCAATTTTTGGTCATCTAAATCCTCATCTTCAGAACCCGACTCAATATCCAGAGCATCAAGTTGAATTTGGATCTTCTTTCTCTCTTCAGTGTGCAATACCCTCTGAGTTCTTTTAAAAGTTCTTCTCTCCTTTTTGTCGCCCATCTAAAGTGTGTTAAAAGAAGGACAATCACGTTTGAGTTGACCGGGTTTCTGACAATAGAAAGAGATGTTATTTCCAATCTCAGCAACTTCAGTACTAACAACTTTTCGACCAGGGTTGTTCAGAGAGTTGTTCATTTAAATATTCTTGTACTTATGGTAGTTTGGACCGAGATGCTTTTTCAGCTTCTCTTTTACTTTACTCCTTTCTATCTCTTAACACACATATTTCTTCATATGATGCACAACAAGAGCATTTTCTTCAGACACTTTCTTGGTATCCTTCTTTTCAGAAGTACTTTGGGTAACTAGAGCAACACTCTAACTCTTTTCAGCTGCAACCAATCCTTGTTGGGTTGTCTCATAGTTCACAGTGGCTAAATGTGAAAAGAGTTCCACTGGAGTGATTTGGGGTATTCCCTGGTTGAAGTAGAACTATTGGGCATGCTCCCAATTATGGTTTAAACTTCTGACGATGGTTTTCACCTTCTAAGTATTCGATTATCTGCACTTTCTCCAAGTGCATCCATATCACTCATGAGAGTAGTAAACCAAAAATTAAGTTCTTCTAGAGTTTTAGTAGGACCCTGTTTGAAGTTTTGGAATTTTAACTTCAAAACCTCGAACTTGTTTTCCTTGATTTTCTCAGTTTTGGCATAGATTTCTTCAATCAATTGGCAGGTAACTTTCGCCGTATTTACACACCACTGTTTGCACTGTATATGCTCAGTTGATTGAATGATGAAGTTACGAGTTTGACCATCCAACCTATTTCTCTTAGCATCTTCCGACGTCCAGAGTTCACGAGGTTTGTCTTCATACTCAACTTGTCCAGTAGCAACACGGCCACTATCATTAGTAAAACTGTCATCAGTGTTTCCCGATGGTCAGACACTCCAATGACTTATTTGATCTATCTGATCTTGATTGGTCCTTCCTTAATTACATGGATCATCTCATCACTCAGAGATATACCTACACACTTAACACACAAATTAAAACGTCCTCGGAAAGTGACAAAAACCCTTACCTATCTGGGGGATCGAGGGTCAGTGCATAAGGCTTGGGAACCTCCTGCTCTGATACCACTTGTTGGTCGAGATAACGACAAAGGAAAAGACGGGGTGGGGGTGAATAGTCTTTTCAATCTTTTGTCGATAAACAAGATTTCTCAGATACTTGAAGGTATCTAATACTTATAATCAGAGAGCGGAAGTCTTTATGCAATAGATAAATGAGTTTGTGCTTTGCAATAATAAATGTATGTGTGTGTGTGTGTGTTGTTGAAATGTAGATACAGAATGTAAATGACACAGCAAGTATAGTGTATCTGGAGGTGGCGTAATTCTCCAACTAATCCACTCGGCTTTAAGAGATCTAGAATCCACTAGAACATATAATTGAGTTCTCTTTAAATATTTATCCTATTCTAAGATTCCTATAACAAATGGTTCCCAACCAAATGTTCCCCCTGAGTTGTTCCCTAGCTCCGAGAGCCAAGAACTTCTTGTACTCAAGATAACCTTGGAGCTATTCCTTGATTTTCCAAATCAAGTACTTCCTGCACTCCACGCCTAAATGGTGGTTGGTTATGTTGTTTGTCAAGTAAGCTTCTCTTTATAACTTTTCAGTTATGTCCAGAGAGCTTGAAGAATCAAGACTATTTAATATACTTGTTCAATGTATGGTAGCTTGCTCTTTACTGACCCAAGTTTGTGAGATTTGTTCAAGAGAATGAATCTCAGATAGTTATCCAACAATTCAACTCTTTTACAAAATACACTACTTGTTGAAGGATCAAGACACTTAACTACTAGTGAATTCTCTAGCTTGTTAGTCGCAACAGATAGCTTGGAGAATGGTAGTAAGAATTCTTGAGAGAATACATTGCTTGTGATTGAAGTTCAAATGCATGTGTATTTCTCAACTTCTAAGCGTTGATACTTATAGATGAATTTGATGGTCGTTTGAATAGTATCCTTTAGACATATTTCAAATTTAATCTATTCATATCTTGAAATTAGTATTCCCATGCGTATATCTCTTTTCAGAGAGTTCTGCAGAAGGATCAATTACATTTGTGTCAAGCATTAAATGCATTGTACTATATTTCGTCCTGTAGTCCCAACGGACTCAGTAGCTTTCTAAACCATCACATGTTCCATCTCTCAGAAATTTGTTGTCTCAGAAACTTAGTTATGACTTTGTTTTGTGAACAAACCACAAGTCTATATATAGCTTTCTGGAAGAAACTATCTGAGGAGACATTCCTCCTTTGTGTTCAGATACCTTTGTGAAAAAGATCTTCTTCTTTGCTTGGATGCCTCCTTCTTGGTCTTCTTCGAGCTAAATACATTTAGAGACCTAACATCCTATTACAAGGTTTCTAAAAACTATCATATACTTAATGTATTTCTTCTTTACAATGGTCAAGTGACCTAGAGTACTATACACCTTTCTGAAAATAAGTTAAAATATTGTGCTGAGTGATCAAAATGATAACAGACATTCCTAACACCTTATAAATTTTTAGCAAGTTTCATCTTTTCGTAAAAGAAAATGATCTTTGACTGATTTGACCGCTAATGTGTCACCTTGATCAACCAATTGAACCAATTTTGACTTACACATCACCTTGCCACATCATAACTAAAAATGAAGACTCAAAATGAAATTTAAAATTTAGATTTGAAAATAAAAAAATAAATATAAATTAAATAAAATTAAATCAATTAACATATAAAATAGAAAAAAAGGGAAGAAAATATTGGAAACACAAATAACAAATTAAATAAACTTCAATGAAATAGAAAACAAAAAAAAAAAAGGAAGAAAATCGGAAGAGAAAAATAAAATATAAAATTTATATTTTAAATTAAAAAATGAATTGATTTTTTTATGTTTTCTATTTTAATTGTTTTAAGTTTATTAAATTTTGATTTATTTTTTAATTTCATATCTCAATTTTAGATTTTATTTTGAGTTTTATTTTTTATGCTTTCTTTTTTGAGTTACAATGTGGCAAGGTGATGTGTAAGACAAAATTGGTTTATGTGGTTGACCAATATGACACATCAGCAGACAACTCGGTAAAGGGCCGTTTTTTGGGCAAAAAGATGAAATTTGCCAAAAATCTGTAAATGCAAGACTAAGTTTGTTATGTCAGACAAACGTTGTATTGCCTGTGCAATAGGCCCTAAACTTTGGGATCAAAAATTTGAACTTTCGGCTTTTCGTTCTTTTGATTTGCATATCGAAAGTGCCTCCCAGTCTTTGTAACATTTTCTTCATCTTGTATTGAACAAGAAGCAGTTTGATTCATGGAAAACCGACTAGAAATGAAGTTGTACGAATCTAAGGAAATCTGCATCGATCAAACCGTTCTCAGTTTTACTCGGTAAGTTCCATGGTCCATATCCCTGTCGTTGTTGCTAGTATTTCTCGTAATTGATATCGAGGCGTTCATCTTTTCGTGTAGTTGATTTTAGGATTTTGAAATCCTTAAATCCGTTGAGTATCAATTCCTGAAGTTAAGCAAGATGAAGTGCTGCCCGAGCAGCAGGAAACTCCATTATATGTGTAAGTTCTTCGCGTCGTATCTTCTTCGTCATTCAATGGAATTTCTCGTAATTGGTATCCCCGTTGTCCCCTTTCTGTGTAGATGATTCTTATCTATCTGAATTCTACAATTGGATGAGTTTTGATACCCGAATTTGAACTCGAACAGGGACTGCACGAGGAGAAATCAGCACAACATAGATAAGTTCATCGCATCTTATCTCCTTCGTTATATGCTAAATTTATTGTACCATATATGCACTCGTTCGCCTTTTTGTGTAGAATAGTTTTGTCAACATAAATGTTGAATTACTATTTGTCTTGGTTCCTGAATATCACCCTCAACAGGTGATGGTTATTACAGAAACTGCCAGGCCCAAAGGTGTGACTTTGTCCTCTTGTATCTCTTTCGTTACTCTTCCGTTTTGGTTGCCAATTATAACCCTTCCTTCCTCTTTCTGAATAATTGGTTAACATATACCTAATTCCGATACCAATTAACCTAGTATGTTCTCTCGGGACATAACTGTTGATTTCCCTACTTTAGAAAGAACTCCAGTGCTTGTGATGTTGTTGTTTGTGATCAGTAGTTTGTGAATTTAAACACCCACCCTACCTAAACATATCATTTGTTCCAATTTCAACTTGATACTCAACCCAACTTTATGTAATTTCATCCCCGACAATTGCAAATTACATTGGAATCCTTTTCTTTCTATTGTTCTTTTAAACCTTGATCTCTCTACAAGTCTTTACTTCAACCCTTATCCTTAAGCCTTACTTCTCACTTCTCTTGTGTATCAAGTCTCGGTTATCTTTGCAAACTTAGGAAGAAGATAATATCTTTATGTTAGAATTTAATTAGTACTTTATTGAGAGGCTTATAATCTTAAGCCACTCAAGCTTACTGAGAACTGCTTGATTGGAGAACTTTCAGGTGAGTGTTCTTTCTTTAAAACCCCTCTTCAAAAATGCATGTGAAAGTCATCATCTCCAATTGCATAAACATTGTTTATCAGGCTTCCGCTATATATGTTATATATGAGACAATCTTTTTGTAAACTCATGAAAGATATTTGTTGCATTGTTTTTGAACATATTAGTTTGGCTATTAATTCATTTTTGATTCCGTTCCGATTGTTTGATTTGTTCAGTTGAGGTTTCTCGTGAGTAGGCTTGGGTAGTTGTGTCTATGGAGCTATTTATTAAGTGCCTTGGCTTATTCCCCCTTGACGCGAGGCAGAAGTCGTCGAGGTCTTAGAGGGTTGTAAGATTTCACCCCTGAACGTATGCAAGGTATTGTTTGTTCAGAGTCGTTCTCTGAAGGGTGTTACAAGGGCATTTGGGAGAGAGCAGGAAATTTGTTTGTTCTGATTCGTCTTCTTGATTGTACTTTGTATTTATATGTTCATGATTTGATTATTTTCTCTACTAACTATTTTGTTACTCACTCACTAACACTTGCATGAACCTCACTGAGTTTTATCTCACCACTCTTTCTATCTTCCCTTCCTTGTAGGTAATCATTTGGTGCTTCCGAGTTATAGAAGTTCATCAATCTCAGAGAGTGGGGAAATTATTGGGGTTTACTAGTTGCTTAACTTGTAAACTCTTGGTCCTTGAAATTGTACACTTTATCAACATTGTTTAGATGGGATTTTAAAATATTTTCTCTTTAAAGAATTTGTAATAATCTATTCACCGTAATGAAAATAATTATTTTCATTTAAAAAAATGGTTAGTTTTGTACTGTTACATGTGAAGACACACTAGGCTCGGTAACTGGAAGCTCTGGAGCAATTGATGCTTCAGATACCTAGTGATGAGGTGAAGACTTAGATGTTTGGTCTTCACCCTCCTTTCTTTCTACTTGAGCTTTTGAATTAAAATACAATGCAATGATTTAATAATTTTGGGTCGGAAAGGAGTTGAAAATATATGACTATCTGAGTTGTCACATACTTCCGAAGTTGGAAGCTCTGAGTTAATATTTTCAGAAACAGGTGTGGTTTATGGAACTTTTCTAGGGACTTTGCCTGTTCGGCATCATCAATTTCCATTGGGGATGGGGAGGTTGCAACTGCATCTCCATCAACTTATTCTGCTGATTAAGCCTGAAAGAAAAAATATTGCATTGATTAACTAGTTAATGTATACAAGTTATTCATAGAGAGTATTGATTCTTATTTTATATAACTTCTCGGTTGAAGGCTCAAAAACAACTTCTTCAGAGAGCTTTGCAGTATCTGGAATGACTTGTTATTGTGGTGTGGCAACCACTTCAATATCTCTCTCGTTTGAGCCTATTTAGACACATTTATGAAGTTAGGTACACATAAATTTTTTATTTAAAATAAAATTATTTCTTTTCAGAAACAATCAACTACATGTGGAACAAGGTTCGGTTTCTTGATGTGTAAAGGTTGAAGGAACCTCTTCTTCATTCAGAGAGGTAGGCAAGTCTGCTTCGAGGTAGGCAAGTCTGCTTTCCCCCTGAGATTATGTCTCCAAATTACCCTATAAAAAAGAATGTATTTTAGTAACAAGTTAACATAGAAAATGATCACAAGTTAGATATAGAAAACTCTACCTGAACATCTTTAGACATATTGACTTCCATTTAATTGTTTGAAGTTACTGGTACTTCGAACCTTTCCTCTATTTTATCATTCTGAGTATCCGTCTCAGTTTGACCCCTCTCATAGAGTTGAAGAACCTACTCCAATGCTGGAATTTTTTCAGCATTCATGTTTGTTGGCAATTGTAGTGTGGAAACAATGTCAGAATATTCCATCACTGGGTCACTATCCTTTAAGCCTTCATCTACCTGCTTCAGTGTGACTTCTCCACTTTTCTGGGTCTCAGTCGTTTTTTCAGCAACCTTTGCCTTCTTCTTCAAAGGATATGAGCTCGAAGCTCAACCATGTGACTCTATCGTGATCTCTTTAATACTTGTAGAAGAGATAAGTCATCCTCAGAGTCATCACTATCAAATTTAGGAACAAACTCATCAATGTAGTTGTGATCATCCACAGAGAGCACTGGCATCTTGTTTTTGCTATCTGATTTAGTCATGGAAAGAGGTTCTTTCTGGACAGGGCTAATGACATGAGCCACATCCTTAGTGTCATTCTCTTCAGAGGGTTTAGCATCAACCAATACAACTTTTGAAGTGACTTAGTCTTTGATCTCTATTTCTTAGTCCTTGGTTTCTTAGTTACTTGTCCTTCTTTAGAAATCCCTCCTCCTTGAGTCACCATCTCGTCCTTAGAAGCCTTCTTGGTTGCTTCTTCAAAAGCATGTGTTAGGAATATTTGTTAGTATTTTTGATCAATCACCATATGACTTATCTTTAGTAAAGAAAGGTGACTAGTACTCTTGGTTCACATGAACATTGTAAAAGAGGAAATCACTTAGTATGTTAGTCTAGTAAAACATGTAATGGGATTATTAGGTCTCTAAGTGTAATTTTATATTTCGAAGAAGGCCATGAAGACGGATCCTAGCAATGGATTTCAATTGAAGATTTGAAAACTGAAGGCTGCACAAGTTTTTGAAGACATAAGGTTAAGTCTCCTCAGATAGACTATGATCATAAAGTATATTGTATAGTGTATATATTGCACATAACAAGTCTCTGAACATATGACATCACTGAGTTAGAAGAATGCTAGCTTTCAAAAAGGCTCATGTGTTCTTTGAGACTAGTACAGTGCATTAATTACACCGGCTGAAAAGTCACTCAATGCATAGTCCTCTATGAAAACTGAGAAAGGACTTCTGAGTACTCATTTCAAGATATCAACGGATACTATTCAAACGGCTCTCAAATTCAACTATAAATATCACCACTTAGAAGTTGAGAAATAAACACACGAACTACGCTCATATCTACTTACCAAGCAAAGTATTCTCTCAAGCATCTTACTACCATTCTCCGAGCTTTCTGTTGCGACTAAGAAGCTCGAAGTATCATCAGTAGTTCTAAGTGTCCTAAACCTATAACAAGAGATTTTTATTCGTGAAAGAGTTAAACTTTCAAGTAGACAAAAACCTACTCCTAAGAGATCAATTCAATAAATGGATTTCCACAAGAAGAACGTTTAGTCTAAGTGATTCTGTTTATGAGGCACAAACCTAACTCTTGTTTCCTGTTTTGTACAGAAAGCGTCGTGGACTAAGGCTCAATGGCAATTTGATAGTGGATGCGGGAAGCACATGACAGGAGACAAAGCTAACTTGGTCGATTACAAAGTATGTAATACTGGACCAAACATCAGGTATAAGACAGTCTTGGTTGCTAGACGAAAAGTGTTGGTCCAGATAACAACAAAGAAAAAAACTAGAAGGGGGGGGG
>JAYMSP010006607.1:0-11351 GCA_036897095.1 Plantago elongata | reverse complement strand
AAATAGGGGTTGGGTGTTTACACTTTTCTGTTAGGGCTTCAAGTTTGGAGGAACTGGTGCCCTATCCTTTTCTTACATATGCATCTTTCATTTTGTTGTTTTATGGGTAGTGTGTTTTTGTCATTAAATATGGTGTATGCAGATAGAAGAGTATTCATCCCTCTTTTTAATTTTTCAGCTTCTTTTATCTATCTCAATCATAAGTGTCTGCATAATGAACATATAGATATTGATCTTCTGTCATCTTATGTCTCATGTGAATTCTTGTGTTTCATGGAGCTTCATACATTATGGTGGTGTGATCTTGCTTTTGTTATGATAACTAGCAGCTGCATCTTGTTCTTATATGTAAACTACAGAATTTCTGATAAAGTTGAGTTCTTGATGGTGATCTGGGGGTTGAGTAGAAAAAAGAACAATGGAGGAGAATGCAAAAGAAATATATCACAGTTAAAAAAATGTTTGAATAATCAAGATGTCTGCAAAAAAAGGAATATACAGACATCAAGAGGCCAAAAATAGAATTGTCAGGGTCCATTCCTTTTATTTTCTGATTCTAGTCTGCAAAGTGGCTTATGCAGTTGTGGTTCTTTGTGTAATTATGCATCGACTTTTGGTGTTTGCGGGTTCTCTTCAACCGCCATGATTTATATATATATAAAAATCCGAGAGCGTAGACTCTCTTTATAAAAAAATAAAAGGCCAATGCTAGCTGACACTGAAATAAGTGATATTTATTGGGTTGAAGTTGTAATTACAACATACTACACTCAGAACAGATGTTTGATAAATAAACATTATTTCAAAAATCCTTATGAGCTTTTTGTTGGTAGAACCCCTAATATCAAACATTTGAGTGTGTTTGGTTGTAGATGTTTTGTTCTTAACAATGGGAAAGAACACTTGAGAACATTTCAACCAAAGGCTGATGAAGGTGTATTTCTTGGTTATTCTATGATTAGCAAAGCCTACAGAGTATACAACAAGAGAACAAAGAAGATTGAAGAATCAATTCATATAGTATTCTATGAAGGAAGCAAGAAAATAGCCCTTGATGAAGAACTCTCAGAAAAGATTCATTGAACTCCTGATTAAGGATTCTAAAGAAGAACCCTCAGAAAGGAGAAACTCTGTCATTAATATTGAGGATGAGTCTAACAAAGAAAAGCATGATGTGCCTAGTAACAACCGGATGATTCTTAGACATGATGATGAATTTCCTATGAGGATTCCAGAAATGGAAGTTTAGAATATTCACAATAGATTCCTTTATGGGAATAACCTTTCTAAAAGACATATTCCAGAAATCTCTAACACTGAACAAGTGTCAGATATTTATCGCACTTCAAGTGTACGAAATATCAATTATACTGAAGAAGTATCAAGTCATAATCGTAGTGATTCACATTTAGATCACGTAGATAATGACCCTACTTATTCAAAGCCAATAATGAAATGGATTAGGGATCATCCTGCTAAAAATGTGATTGGTCCAATTGATCAAGGTGTTAGAACTAGGAGAGCAATAGCTGAAAATGATAATTCTCTCTTTGGATGTTTTATCTCAACCATTGAACCTAAGAATATTGAAGATGCATTAAAGGATCAAGACTGGATCTCTGCAATGCAAGAAGAGTTGGATCAATTTGAGAGAAACAAGGTCTAGAAACTAGTTCGATTTGTAGAAGGAATATATGTGATTGGAACTAAGTGGGTTTTCAGAAACGAGATGAATGAGTCTGGTGAAATAATCAGAAACAAAGAAAGGTTGGTTGCCAATGAATTTACCTAGACTGGAGGCTTAGCCTTTGATGAGTCATATGCACCAGTTGCAAGATTTGATGCAATCAGACTATTTCTAGCATTTGTAGCACATAGTGACTTTAAAGTTTACCAGATGGATGTTAAAGATGCATTTCTGAATGGAGAGCTTGCTGAGGAAGTCTATGTTAATCAACCACCAGGTTTTGAAGTTTCCTCAGGAAGTAGGATGGTCTATAAGCTACAGAAAGCTCTATATGGACTGAAACAGGCTCCAAGAGCATGGTATGACACTTTAGCCAAATACCTTCTGGACAGTGGTTTTAAGAAAGATGAAGTTGATAAAACTTTGTTTACCTTAAACCATGATGAAAACTAGTTGTAGTTCAAGTATATGTTGATGACATGATATTTGGATATAAAGACAATCAACTTTGTGATGGCTTTGCTGGTCTCATGAAGAACAAATTTGAGATGAGCATGATGGGAGAATCTAATTATTTCCTAGGATTGCAAGTCAATAATGGAATATTCATCAGTCAAATAAAGTATGTCGAGGATATGCTCAACAAGTTCAATCTAAAGCCTTCTGAAAAGAAATGCCAAGATACCTATGAGCATAGGAACCAAAATGACTTATACTGAATCTTATAAGAGTATTGAAGAACATAAGTATAGGAAGTTGATAGGTTTACTTCTCTAACTTACTGCAAGTAGACCTGATATTCAATATGCAGTTTGTTTGTGTGCTAGATTTCAGATAAATCCTATGCACTCACACTACGACATTGCTATGAAAATATTAAGGTATGACAAAGGTACTGTAGAAGTTGGAGGACTGTGGTATCCTAAAGAATGTGTATTGAGTTTAGTTGGCTACTCAGATGCTGACTATGCTGGTTCAATGCTTGATATGAAAGTACTTTAGGAATTTGTCAGTTTCTAGGAACTAGACTTATCTCATGGTTTAGCATGATGAAAACTCAATTGTTACTTCTACCATAGAGGCTGAATATATTGATGTTGATTGTTGTGCTATTCAAATACTATGGATACAACAACAACTCAGAGACTATGAACTTAATGAAGAGAAAACTCCCATTTTCTGTGACAACACAAGTGTTATTGCCATCACTCAGAATCCAAAGTTCCATGGTAGAACTAAGCGCATTGATGTTAGACACCACTTCATCAGAGACCATGTTGAGAAAGGCAATATAGAGATTCTAAAGGTTGGTACTGAAGATCAACTTGCATATATCTTCACTAAGCCACTCCAAAAAAGTATGTTTTTAACCTTAAGACTTAGTCTTGGGTTAATGGAGTTGCCATTGAACTGAAAAGGTCTAAATCTCTAAAAGAGTATGTAAGTATGAGATAAAATGGAAAACAGGTTTCCGAAACGGGTATTCAGATAACTTACATGGAAAGAAGGGTGATAAGGTTTTTGAGACTTATGACTCGGGAAGCATAAGATCTTCTTGAAATAAAAGTCCAGAAAGATAGGTTGGTATATAGTCCATCAGTATATAAAACTAGAACTCAAATACTATGAACATGTTAATATCCTGTGGTAATTTCTGAAACATGAATTTATAAAACCATTTAAAGTCATGAATTATGTGAGAACTAATAGTCCAACATTGTACATATTTCGGAGAGTCAAACATGTCTAGGGTTTTGTATTTTTACCATTTATATGATAAGTAACATAAAACAAGACTTTATCTCTTAAATGATAAGACCAAAGATTTCTAGTCTCTGACACTAACAGTGACTTATGGGTACATATTGACAAAATTCATTAAGTGGACACGGGAACATTTGTTGATTGATATCATTGCATAGATATTCAACAATAGACCTTGATGAATAAACGTTTGAACTCAATGGTTGAGATTAAATCTCGGCAAGTAATGCCTGTCGCAAAAACAGTCATAGCCCACTTTGCATTTAATGCAAAGTAGAAACGTATACCACGCCGATGCAATGTACACAGATACACATATGAATTCCTATACGTATGTTATATCTATGTAATTCTATCTTGCTATATATAAAGGATTCTGGTAAGAGACAAGCACTTTTACCAAATTCAAAATTTTCACTTGCATCAAAACAACAAAAGCTCTCTAAATTTTCAGCAAAACCTTCTGCTAATCATCTGTTTTCTGCTTAGTCTTCTGAAAAGATAGACTAATTTCTCTCGAATTCAAGCACTTATTCTCTAATCTTACCCAGTACTCCATATAAGATATGTCACCAAGAAAGACCTCATCCAAGAACTTAGTTGCGACCGCTTCTTCTGCTGAAAAGCAAGGAGAAAAAGTTTTGCAAGGCTGAACAAACGCTTGGTAGGTAATTTCAACCTAGAGGACTGGACCTCCAGCCCCAAAATGAATTGGGGAGCACATATGTTTGAAAAATACTTGAATGTGGATATCTCTTCCACACCAGACATGAACTTGGCGGTGTAGATTCTATCCAAGGCTCACATCAAGAAGTTCCTCTGTGCTGCTCCTACTGGATTGTCTCCAGTTGATGTCTTAGGGTTTTACAACTGTTCCCAAGTCTACACCAAGACATTGAACAATGTCGAGGAAACGTTCATTAAATCTCATGTTCAAGGTGTAGAAATACATCTTAATTGTGACTCTTTCTGCAAAATCTTCCGTCTCAAGAATCGTGGGAAATTTTTTGAGATTAACACGAGAGACAAGACTCTGAATACAAGTGTTAGAGTGATGTAGGAAGAAGCAGTGAATGAAAAGATTGAGGACTGCCCCTCTTCTTTCATTCTGGGAGACATCAGAACAAGACACCTCTTTGAGCACTGTAATGTGCTGGCCAACATCCTTCAGAGATGCTTGGATGCAACAAAGGAGGCATTGACCAGATAAGTATGGAGATATGGATGATAATGGCCATTCTCCAGAAAGAGCTAAATGATAGAGATAACCTCTTCAATTGGGAAAAATATCTCTTCATGAAGTTTGTGAACAGGGTCAATGATTTTGGGATTTTGAACCCAAAATCGTCAAAGGTCGTGCTGACACCAAGTCAAATATGCACTATGGTATGAAAATTTTCTACATTTTAGAGAATATGGAGTTGTGCCCAGAGAGCACATGGACATTCCACTGACCAACACCATGTACCGACACACTCACGAGGAAGCCTTGAAAAAGGTTGCCAAGGATCAGTTGTTTGCTCAAGGAGATGGAGTATCTGAAGAGATACAGGTTGAGGTCCAAATTTCCAAGAAACCAAGGACCAATAAACCTAGGGCAAGGAAGAGGACACATCTTGTCATTGATGACTCCTCAACCAGAAAGGGAAACACAAGATGTTGAAGCAGAAACGACCCCTTCCAATCCAGAAGGACTTCAGCTCAGAAAGGAGATCCTTGAGATTAGGCAAGATGCCAGAGCTATCTATGAATGAGCTCAATCAAATCGATGAGTATGTCCCGGACATTGATATGGACTCCGAGGATGATGTGTCACTTCAAATGGTACTCAAGAGATCACGGATAGAGACTCATGGTGGAGCCTCTAACTCAGCTTCTCTGGCCCAGAAATCTAAGGTTGTAGAAGATGCAATCCCAGAGAGGTCAGTTGAAGATGTCACACCCCAACATGAAGAAGAAGGCTTGGCGGTGGATGACAAAATGATGGAAGATTCTGACATTGCTTTCACATACAAGTTGCCAGCAAACTTGATTGCTGAAGAAATTCCTGCACTTGAGGATGAAATAGAGGAAATTCCTCAACCTTCTGAGACGGGAACTCAAAATGATGAAATAGAGGAAAGGTCTGAAGTACCAGAAATTTCAAGCCATGATATGAAAGCCACAGTGCCTGAAGATACACAGGTAACAAGAGTAGTCTATATCTAACTTGTGAAACATTTGAATAAATGTTAAACTAGTTACTCATAAACTTCCTTTGTTATAGGCTTTCATGGAGACATCACAACAGGGGGAAGAAATTATGCCCACCCCTCTGAATAAAGAAGTGGTTCCTTCAACCTCATCAACACAAGAACAAGAGCCTGTGAAACAGGTAGTCAATTGTCTCTGAAAAGAAACAATTTTGTACCCAGTCAAAAATCATGTGTTTCTAACTTCATAATTGTCTCTATAAAGGCTCCAACTGAGAAAGTAATTGAGTGGTGGAAACACTGCCAGCTCAAGAGATTTCAGAGGTTGAAAAACCTTCTGAAGAGATTGTTTGTGAGCCTTCCGCTGTGGAGGTATGTAAAATAAGAATCATTCTCTTTATGAATAACTTGTAAAAATCAACTTGCTTAATCATGGAGGTATGTAAAATAAGAATCATTCTCTTTATGAATAACTTGCTTAATCAAAACTTTGCTTCTTCGAATAAGTATATTTTGAAGAAAAGGTGACTGAGGACAATGTTGCGACCTCCACAACACCTATGGATATAGACACAACCGCATTGGATAAGTTTCCAGAAAGGTTGCGAGAGACTACTCAAGTTTCTGAAAGAATTGATTCTGAGCTTCCTAATTTGGAAGTAAGTGAAACTCACAGAAACATATCTTTCCAACACCTTTCTGTAGAATATTTTTAAGCATTATGATTTAACTTTTATTCTCAGGCTCAAGAAGAAAGATTGGTTGAAGAGGAAGCAACTACTCCCCTGACCATGATATCTGAAGCACCAGTTGCTTCAAAGGTCCAAGTAAATGAGCCTCATGTGGATACACATGTATGCTCAGAAACACTTAGACTTCTTTGATTCTCAGATAAGCACAAGTAAGTTTGAACAAAACTAACTTGAAACCTTTTTTTCAGGCTCAAGAAATACCAGTGATTGACGTGGAAGCCCCACTGGATCTACTGATGATTTTCCAGACAATCACCATGAAACGTCATGTTAAATTCTTTAAGCAGTGGCAAAAGCTCAGAAAGGCTCATTTAACGGAGCTTTCCAAGGTGATTGACCACAAAGATAGAAGGGCTAGAGCCTTTGATCGGGAAAATTACGTTCATGCTATGTTTCCTATTGAGGATTACTCTCACTATATGTTGATGCATGACGAATCACATACGATGTTGGGAGAAGCTGATGGATGCCTTTATTGCTGCTAATGAAGAGACCAGAAGGCAGATGGCACTTAATCCTACATTGCCCCAAACACTCAGAGTTTATCCCTCTGAAAAAGAGGAAGTAAATGGACAAAGGATTACACTTCCCAATTTCATCAACCTGGTTTTAGTTGAAGAGGAAGAAACTGATGAGAATGATGAAGGTTCCTCTCCTGAACATCAGAAGGCGGTGATAACAACAATGCTTCTGATGATGAAGATGATGATAGTCCTTCACTAGGGACTGGTGGAATGGCACAAGGAAATGCCGGAATAGGGACTCCACCTGCTCAAGACTCTACTCAGAGAGACCCACCATCATCACAGAAATCGCCACCTCCAGCTGACCAACAAGACCAACATAATTCAAATGATCAAAAATCAACAAGCCGACCCATCTGAAGAACTTAAGGTTGTTGAATCCAAAGTCACAAGACTCAAGGAAATGTTGGAAGAAGAAAGAAAGATAAGTCGAGAGTATCAATCTCTTATTGAATCCAAGGAAGCCTAACTGCTGATAATTGAGGCAGAAATGCCAAGGAGAAGACACTTTTTCATGAAAAGCTACAACTGAATAAAGATATTGATGCCATGGCTGCAAAGTTGGATGCTCTGGTGATAGACGATACAGAGCATGATGCTAAGGATGCATCAGATAGACCTAACATTCCATCATCTTAGAAAGACAACACCAAGGTAAAGGTAAAATGGTTGCTCAACTCGAACACAATGATTAGAACAATCACATCCTTGTGAGCATTGATGAGACATAGGATATGGCTCCAGAAGAGGATGCACTTCTTCTCTCCCATTACAAGAGAGAATTTCTAGCTCCACACATCTTCTCATCACCAACAATTACTTCCAGAGATGGCAAATTTCTTTGTCTAAGTACTATGTTTGCTAAGCTGCGATCTGAGCTAGTTGCTGAAGATTCCCAGGTACTTTCGTATGTACCATCTGACCTTAAGTCGATAGCTAAGCTCTTACTACATAGAGCCACTAGTATTGCATTGTCTCAGAAAGATCTATGCATGGTCCGGGATGAAGATTGCAACAATGCCAATAAGTTGCTTGAGGAAGCATAATATGCTACTCAGAAAGCAGCGGCTAACTACCGTCTACTAGAAGAGCTGAACCAAAAGGAGCAGGTACTCCTTAGAGGAAATCAAGAGCTCAGGAATGAAGTCCAGAAGCTTGTCCAAGTTCACAACAATCTACAGAAGAACTTTGAGTCGCTTTCTCATTCTTACATCAGTTTGAGTAAGTCACTCATGACTGTGGGGGAAGAGAATCAACCTGCACAGAGAGGTAGAGGAAGGAAGATAAAACAATTACCTCCCCCCACAAGTCAAGTTCCAGAAAAGGACACACCTTCTGAAGAACTCGTGGTTCCAGAAACCAGAGTTAGAACATCAACGAGGCTTAAAAGTATAGTAACTAGGGGTTCCAAGGCCCTTGTTATAGCTGAAGGAGATAATCCTTCTGAAGAAGAGGAAAAGGAAGAAGGAGAATTCCAAGGTCAGGAAACCTGTAAGTCTCCAATTAAAGACTTCAATGATGATGATGAGGCTAACACAGATGAGCATCCACTTCACAAGAGAAGGAAAGTGGATAGCCTACCTGAACCACCACTGGCTACTAATCTAATCTCTGCCAAGCCGATCCAAGGTGGATCTTCCATCACATTCCCCAGAAAGAAAGTAAACTGGAGAAAGGTCTGAATAGAAAAAGGCGCAGGGACTTACAGTTTGGTAGAATTCAAGAGAAATAACAAGAACGACCAGCTGATGCCCATATTGAGTATGTCAAGACTAGTGACAGCCAATCAGCCTATAGATGCATGCATATTCAGAATGGTTACTGGATACTTGAGCTAAGATCTAGGGGGAGATTGAAAGTGTCATTGCATAATGCACTTTATATACTAATCTTGTTTTTCTTAATTAGTTCAATGGTTGTGTTTGTTTTATGCTTATTTTACAGGAAACAACCTTGGTAATTGGACTAATTGTTGATCGAAGACTTCCTTTAAGAAGAATCAAGAGATCGACCACAATATAGAAATAATCTTCAAGAAAAAGACTAGAAGGAAATATATTGAAGAGAATATTCAATGATGGAAAATATATTGAAGAAAACATTCAATATTGAGACAATTCCTTCTAGCAGTCTGCTCAAGAAAAGCAAAGAAGAAAACCTTCCTTTCTGCAGCTTTCCCTTCCATGTTCGAATATGGAGTAGTCGAAGACTATATATAATCGAAGAGAAGCTGCTTTGCAATACACACACACACACCGAGACTTTAGATAATCATATCATTCTTGTGTGTCTTGCTTTACTAGACTTGTACTTGCTATCATATTGTGGTTGTTCATCAAACAGGTGTTTGTGAATCATTCGACGTGATAGTGACTAGAATAGGTTCTTTGTTTGAGTTTATTCTAGGTCTAGTTTTTCCGTGAGTTGATCATTTGTTTTGTGATTGATTATATACTCCTTGTGTAATTCCATTATTCTGACTAGTGAAAATTTAGCCTACGGCACCGTCAACATATTTTATATATGTTGGCTTGATTTGTGGAAATCTGTTTGTCAATCCGCTGCAATTTATTCTACAGACAATCATTATTGACTGCTAGTTGACTCATCACTATCGTTAACATTGCTTACTGTTCCAGTACCAATTCCGGTCGAATAGTTCTAACAGTAATCTTTGAATAATATGTGATTAAATTAGGTATATATCTAAAGCTCGTTCAGAGAAATATTTCTTGTTTCGAGGGAGAGTTTTTAATATATGTTTATCTGCACTAGCTCATTTGGTTCAGTTTTGTGAAGTAAGACAAAAGGGGGGAGAATGTAAATATGAGTTTTCAGGGTTTTACTCTGGTGCCCCGAGCACAACAGAGTCAACAAAATTATGTTTCACATTATATTCCAGATTATGTTTTGCCTTATTCACTAACCTAACAGGTTATGCGATTCTAGATGATTATTAGTGCAGATATAATTAGGTTGGAAGAGATTGGATAATACAAAGAGACATTGGAAAAGATTGGATAATAGAAGGAGACCTTGGAAGATCTTGGAAAAGAAGATATCACTTGTGAGACCAACTGAGGAAGAAATTGTTGATGACGCACACACCAATGCTGAGACATTTTCCAAGGAGCATATACGTAGTGATTCCATCACACAAGTCCTTGATCACTTGGAGGATATTGATACCCAAACAAAAGTGACGACCACTCATGAACCTAAGTCAGTTATTGACAACACACACATTGATGTTGAGACAACTACCAAAGATTCGGTTATTAGTGACACCGCTACACTGAGTATTGATGAGGTTGAGGATACTGCAATCCCTGCAGGTGTGATAGTAACACTCATGTCATTGGATGATGATGTTGAACATGAGGGTGTTACTGAAACACCAGCTGCTCCTATAAATAAATGCAATACTGCAGATGTGACAGAGACACTGATTCTATTGGATGATGATGTTGAACAGGAGGGTGTTCCCGAAACACCAGCTGCTCCTAACACGGATAAAAAGGATTATCCTGGACATTCAAAAAGAGACACTCATTCCTCTAGGTAATGATGTTGAACATGAGGTGATCCGGAAACACGAGTTGCTCCTTGCACGAATAAAAAGGATGTGTCTGAGACATCCCAAAAGGCGAGTCCTAGCACCAAAGCCAAGGTTAAGTAAGGTAACACTTCTACATCGGCTTTCACTGTGGCAAATGCCTATAATAATACTTAAGGTGTGAGTGAGTCGTTTCATGGGTTAACGCTACTTGCGAAAGCTTAAACTTGGGTTCTGCTTTCTACCCATCAAGCGGTAGAGTTCTGTGTTGTTTATTGCATGTACTTCTATTTTGGATTATGTTGGGTATCTCTTGTCTAATGCTATAGCCAATTCTAATATTGAGGGGGAGTAAAATCCTTGACATATTTGAATGAACTATTTCTATATGTGCACTTGATTGTAGATAGTGTAGACATGGAGTTGTCTATGCTATTGCTAGTTCTGATATTGAGGGGTAGTAAAATACTTGACGTATTAGAATGAATTGTTTCTATTTTGTTCATTTGTCTGTATTTTCTCAGCAGGTTATGGTGATGTGTAGAAAGGCATAAACTAAGGGGGATATTGTATGTAGCGCTCGTCCGGGTGGTACCGGATCGGGTGCCACATCAGTGGGGTCCCCAACCGCCCGAAGCGCGGTTGATCGATCAGTGCCGGATAAGGGGAAACCATAACCAGAGATAACGTAAAACAAACTTATTTAGCGTAATATTGATAACTGTACAAGGTAGGGTAGTTGCCGATACAATAATTTCTAAACTACCAAAATACGGCAGCGGCAAAGGTCTGGTCATCCTACCCGATCGTCTACCCTGTTCTCGCAATCATTACCTGGGGAATGGAAAGAACACAACATGACAGAGAGGGTAAGTC
>JAYMSP010006606.1:0-11352 GCA_036897095.1 Plantago elongata | reverse complement strand
CCAATCTTCAAGTTCCCATGTCAGTACCAAAAACAACAAACTTGTTCTGTAATAACCTGTTCAGACCTTTCACAACAATGAAAATTTCATTCCAACATCATGTCTTCTACAAATTACACAACACAATCTCCATACTAGTTCATATATTGACGACAACACAATACAAGTCACAACACAATCTCCATACTATCATACAGTGACAACAACACAATACAAGTTCATATTCCAACTCAAAGACGTAGCTCCTCAATGAGCACTCAATTCATCTATCTCATTCTTCACCTCGTCCCCTGGTATACCACCAGATGGGCCAATTGCCATATTTCGAAGATTCATGTTCTCGGCTCTCAGGCGGGCATTTTCTTCCTCCAAATCCTTCGTTCTTGCCTCGTACCCATTAATCTTAGGCAGTAACCCAGGGATTATTTCTTTCGACCGCTTGCACATATCCGGGTCAATCCAAGTCCAATGCCCACATGCTCGTCTAGTCTGCAATGAACCGAGAAGATGCAGAAACCAAAAAAAAACCAGAAAAACCATCCAAAATCAACATATTTCACTACGAAATCAAGCTAGAAAAGCACAAACTATACCAAAAATGAACACATATCACATATCACATAGTCCAAGAGGTAATTCGATCACTTTGAACCTTACACCGACAAATTGTTGGCACTGGATCATCCGGCATCTTCGATTTACAACAAATTTTGGGAATTGGACAGTAATTGGCAAGGTTGAGAATTGGGGAAAGAATTGGGGATAGAATTAGGGTTTGTGGTGTGAGAAATGGAGGGAAAACGGGTGAGTGGGAGGGAAATACTGGGAGGGAAATGATATGCAAAATGACATTTTTGCCCTCACTTAACGGACGTTAGTAGCCCATCCAACCTTTGTGTGAAGCCATTCTGTTGACAAAACGTTCAAGTGCAAACTCTAAAAAAGAAAAAGGTCTGGGTGTAACATCAAATTGGGCTAAAAGGTTCTAGTGAAAAGTAAATTTTCTCTAACTTATTTGAGGATTAAAGGAGGCTTCATATTGACATGAGCCCATCTCACAGTAGACGGCCGATGCGTCAAAGTGAATTGGTTTTTGAGTGTGACACTAAGTAAGTTATGTACTTGTTGTCACCTATCTAACTCGTTCACCATTAAATCATAACTCGAATCACAGATAAATGTAAAGAAGATTAACCACTTTAATAACATTGCATGATTAAAGCAAGAGGATAACTTAGAAGAAAATTATACATATAATACTTATAAGCCGTGACTAAGGAAAAACATTATTCACACAATTCTTGCGCTATTCTATGTGGAATTGGTTTATCCTAATTCATCATGAACTGCGGTACCATTTAGAGGTATCAACTATTTAGAATGGACAAACAAAAAACCTAGGAAGAGAAAAGGATGACATAAGATACTTCCCCACTAGAGTTAAAATTCACTTATTCATGTTTATCAAACACTTCCTGTAATTATCCCACATTCACATATAAACTAAAAACGCATAAAATTTAAATAAAAAATATAATCTTCCAATCTTATCTATGTTTGATGTTGTTTTACTTATAAAGTATAATCTCATATATATTGTGGTTCTAAATGTAATGTTGAGGTTTATACGCACGATTACTGATTTACATAATTCGTAGCCAGTGACTTGTTTCAATTTGTTGGATTTAATTGGTTTTGTATCTAAAACCGCATACAAGATAGACAACGAAGGACAACCCAGTTGATAAGATGCTTTCAATCTAATCTATAAATTAAAAATCGAGTGATCCTTATCGTTTAAAAAAAAAACGGCATACAAGATCAAATCTAGTGACATTAGTGGTGCTTTCATTGGTGGGATATTCAGTCGAATTCGAATCTCATACCATATAAATGTTATTACAACGTCTTTTTTTATGCGTACATTCAATACCAACGTAAAATGTGCAATTCTGATTAGTTTAAAGTTTGGGAAGATTGGTAACAAAAATCTTAGGTAATTGACTGGTTCTAACTTGTATGATTTAGCCAGTATATATCTAAATCCACATTTAATATAAAACTTAAAGAATTTTTTTAAGCGGTTAAAAAGATAATTTAAATCCCCGACCTATTAATTGAAGGTGAAGCGTTTTACAACATGAACTGCACCTCATTGCAGATTGTAACCTATCAGTGGTTGTCGAACTCAAAGAATGCGTCACATGATCAATTTTGAAGAAGATGAAATGAAATATAGAAAAACTAATCTATTGAGAATTGACTTTATTGTGATTTGGCAATTAGTGGGATCAGTATTTTATCATATTAAAAGAGAAATCATTCAAGGATTTTTAAGGTATGACATGTCATTAATTATATGAAATTGATAAACATTTTTATTGGTTGTTGAATGTCTATGTGGCACTTTTAAGTAATTATCATTCTCAATATAAATTTAGAATTATAATTATTGGAGATCTTGATATAATACCAAAGTGATTAATACGGGAGTTATTTTCTATTTTGAGATACTATAATTAGTCATTAATTACAAGTCATCTATTGATTAAGTGCATTTCAGACTCTATTTTCATGCAAGTCATCATATGTGAATTCGTCCATTAAATCGTCTATTGTAGTGATATTATATTTTTAAATAGACATTAATCATGCCTGTTTACATCATTAATTTGTGATGTAAAATTTTGCATCCGATTACTTCAAATGAAATGCATCTTTATGATAAAAAAAAGAGATCATCCATACTTAATTAAGGAGTATTTGTAAATCAACATGAACGGTTACAATTTATTTCACATGTTATTTACTTTTGTTTGTAATATTGATCTTTTACTTCTTATATTATTATATGTTATAATAGTTTTAGTAAGAATTAATTTTTTAGTTGGGTTTGTTGTTATTAGAACAATGATTTACGAGTTTGAAGAGTTAATGAAATTTAAGGGCTAGAGCCCCCTTGAAAATATACACTATTTGTACTATTTTGCGTATTTTGTATTTTATGTTTCTGCCACACATTTAGCCAAGTAGCTTACGCGAATTTCAATGTTTTGGTACAAGAGTTAAAAATTTTATTAGTCAAATAAAGTTAAAGGTAAATTTTTCCTCCAATTCAAACTAAGTCACCTTCATTTACCTTATAACTCCCTACAATATATACTTATTCTAAACTTTAATATAGAAAATAAAATTATTCAGTTTATTTTCATAAATTGTCTCACAATCTATATACAGTAGAAACTTCTTATAGGAATACTATATAAAGAAATAAACTCTTTATAATCATAAATATTTACGGTCCAACTTGTGTATAAACTCTTTAAAAAAATATTTATTAAGGAATAAACTCTATATAGTAATATCTAAAAATAAACTCTCTATAGTAAATTTTTTATATATTCATGTATGTCAGTGGTTATGAGAAGGGTTTTGACACTTTTGTTGCAGCCAACATCAAATATATGACCGACCAATATAATTCTTATGTCAAACAATATAGGACGGCCAGAGATCGCATATCCCTTAATAACTCGGCCGATGATAGTTACAACTTATATCAAAAGGGCAAAGGATGGACGTACTTATAATTTGCCCACTACATTGTAGGTGGTTGCCATTAATTTTGGAGGAGACATTGATAATGTGAGGGATATTATGATTGAGTTGAAGTCTACTAGATATTTGCATAGGATAATGAATTTATTCCATGCTATCTCCCTCTTCATTACACACTGTTGTTCGTGTATGGGGACGCTGGTTGGTATACAAATATACCCAAAACGACATTCACTAAGAGATCAAATCTCGCACTTAGGTAATTCATAGCATTTAGAATCCAACATAGGAAGGGAGAAGGTCATCATCATATACTTGGCAGTAAGTTGTTTCGACAGTTTATCGTTGTTTCCTACATAACGACGGAGTCTCAAAGACTTCAGTGAATTAATCACAATCAACCAAAACTTAGATATGAATCTTATTAGAAGATTTCCAACAATGCCGAGAACTGTAAATATGATCTTCATTTTGTGGTAGTCTCTTCAACTTCCATCATCTTTTCCATGGGGTGCTAGATGGTACATGCAGATGTACCAAGATTCTATTGCTATATGCAAGTGGGCAAGATATCCGTACCTATTCATAACATTTACATGCAATCCAAAGTGGCCAGAGATCACAAGGTATGTTAGAGTCTTGGGTTGAGACCCGAAGGCAAGCATGATATTATATGTCGAGTCATCAAGATGAAACTCGATGAGCTGATTAAGGATATAAAGGATGGACATGGACATATGTTTGGAAAACCAAAATCATATAAGTTAGTATTTTCATTATTGTCTCGGCATGTTTATATTCAATAAAATCTGGAAATTCTTTATAATAACTATTCTCTCAATATTTTTGTAGTCATATGCACCAATGAGTTCCAAAAGCGAGGACTTCGCATGTTCCTATTTTGGTAATCCCGAATAAGGAGGATGAGGAGAAGATTAAACATAACATTGCTGATTACATTTGTGCGAAATTGCCAGACAAGGATACTAATCCAGAGATGTACAAGGTAGTATGAATACATATGATTCACGAACCATGTGGTCCGACAAGAACTACTTCTCAATACATAAAGTACAATAAGTGCTCCAAACATTTTGGTAAGAGATACAACGAATATATATTTGTTGGCGATGTTGGATATAACATATATCGAAGAAGGGACGTATGTGTCACAATCGGAAAAAAATGTAGTTGAGCTTGACAACATGTAAATTTATATTAATTAAATATTATACTTACTTTATTATAAAAATCTAGGTTTATATTTTGTTGATCTTAATATATAATTTGAAATTCTTAAATAGATTGGTTGTCCCATACATGCCCAGTTGCTCTTGAAGTACTAATTGCACATTAACATTGATTATTGTAAAGGTGTGGCTTCAATGAAATATTTATTCAAGTACATGTGTAAGAGAAGTGATTGAGCGGGTGTTACATTCAGCATGTGAGACAATCTGGAGAATTCTTGAATGCATTATAGGATACCTGTTGTTGAGCGATTGGTATTTCATTTAGAGGATGTGTAAGGGGTACCGTTTAGAGATGGAGATTTTACGCCGGATCTGCTTGATAATCCTTCAATGAAGCAATCAAAGTTTCTTGAATAGTTTGATCCGAACAAGGTAGACCCATAAACTAGAAAATTTACGTATCCTAAGTTACTCCGTGAGTATTGTTGTAAGTATGACCCCAAGAAGTGGTCACATAGGACAACAAATACACAAGTTGTTGGAAGGATACATAATGTTCCTGTGGAATTTGAAAATATGTACCATATGTGATTTATGTTGAATCATGTTAGGAGCATAACATGTTTTCAGTATATCAAAAGAGTGAACAGTGTTGTTTATGAGACCTACAATGACTCATGTGGAGCTTTAGGTCTACTAACGGATGACGGAGAGTATGTTGGTGGAATTACTGAGGTAAGTTACCGTGGATCAACATGTTTCCTTCGTCAACTATTTACATTTCTTCTTCTTTCAAGAAGCATGGCGATACCATAGGAGGTAAGGAGGAAGACATGTAACTTATTATATGATGACATTCTATACTACCAACAAAAGGCTTCTCACAATTTTAGTAATTTGTTAGTAAATTTTATATTGCGTCGAAACACTAAAATATTGTGCACTTACTTATTTACTTATTTAAATTCGTTTACGATTTAGGTTTGAGGCTTACATATGAACAAATTTAACTTAGCGCTGTTTGAAATTGTTTGAAAGAAAACTGCACCAGTCTTGTTCTTTTTTAGTCTATGTCAATGCCAGATGAGTCTATAATTGACAACACCATAATCAATGTTTTAGTTGATGAGATGTCTTACGACAAAGATACCATGAGGTCGGAATTCAATGGACTATACCCATGTTTGACTGACGAGCAACATAAAATTTATGATAAGATTATGGATGTAGTTGATGAGGATAAAGTTGGTATGTTCTTTTTGTACGGCTGTGGTGGTACTGACAAGACTTTTATTTGGAGGATGTTGTGTTCTGGATTGCGTGCTACAAGAGATATAGTCATTCCAATAGTATCAAGTCGAATTGCATTAGTCTTGCTACCTAAAGGTAGGACTGCTCATTTTAGGCTTGGTATTTTTATTTTGGGAAAGTGCAAACAAAAACCCTCCAAACATAAACATAACAAAAAAAAGACCCAAGTCACTAATTTTATTCTCTTAAAATTCCCTTCAACTTCAAATACTTTCATGATGAATATACCCTCATTTGGGAGGTTGTATCTGAAAAAAGTGGAGGTGAGCAGCGGTGTTGGGCGACACGGTGGTGTTGGATAGCACGGTGGGGCAGTGGTGGGTGGTGGTGTTGGGCAATGCGGTGGGACAGTGGTGGGTGGTGGTCAGGTCGGTGAGCTAGGCGATGCGGTCGGGGCAATGGAGCTGGGCAGTGCATTCGGGCAATGGTGATGGGCGGTGGTAGGGGCTGTAAGAGGTGGGAAGTGGAGGAGGAAGATGAATAGTGAAGGGTCTTTAATTGAACAATTTTTTAGGGAGGGTTTCTTATTGTGCTCCACCCTTATTATTAATTGTCATGAGGAATCAACATGTTGAAGCCGGACTCTGATGTCACCGACTTACTCAAGCAAACCAAGCTAATTATATGGGAGGAGGCACTGATGACCAATAAATATTGCTTTGAGGCACTTGATAGGGGTCTAAGAGATGTTATGAAACATCCAAATGATCCTTTCGGTGGCTTAGTAGTTAAATTTGATGGAGATTTCAGGCAGATTTTGCCAGTTTTTTCCGGTGGAAGCATATTTGATATTCTAAATGCCTCTATGTGCTCTTCAAGACTATGGAATTCATGTGATGTTATTCAACAGACAAATACATGCGATTTATGGTAAACTGTAAAATTCCCGTTTACTATCATATGAATTGTCCTTTATATTCAATTAACACCTTTTTTCTATTCAGTCAGGATCATCACCTGCTTAGGTTAGTGCAACTAAAGATTTTGTCGAGTGCATACTACAAGTCGGTGATGGAGTTGCAGGAGAAACCCAATGATGTCGAGGTAGACATCAAGTTACCTGATGACATACTCATTCGTGAAGTAAGAGATCATATCCCCAAAATTGTAGATTGCACATATCCTTCCCTTTTGGATCACTTAGTCAATCCAGCTTTCGATCCGGAATACTTCCATCATCGTGTTGTTCTTGAACCGATTAATGAAATGGTCAATGATTTCAATGAATATGTCATGTCCAACATCCATGGAGATTATGTGGAGTATTTGTGTGTTGATAGCATAAGCAAGACCGAGACAGTAGACGGGTGAACTGGAAGAATTATTCTCAGTAGAAGTCCCGGACACTATCAATTGCCCGGACTTACCTAATCATAGAATAGTGCTTAAGCTTGAATGCATGATCATGCTTTTCAAAAATATTGATCAGGCTTCTGAGTTGTGCAATGGAACAAGACTTAGAGTCATTAATATGTGAAAACAGATTATAGAAGCAAGAATGATATCTGAAATGATTGTTGGACGAAAGGTTTGACTCATTAGGATGACAATGAGCCCATCTAATGAGAATAAATTTCCTATAAATTTTTATAGGGGACAGTTTCCTATATCTGTTTGCTTTGCAATGATGATAAGAAGTTAGGGAAAGTCCCTCTCTCATGTCAATCTCTACCTACGTTCTCATGTATTCAACCACAAACAAATTTATGTTAATTGCTCTCTCTAAAGTAACCAATATAAAGCGAATAAAACTCTGAAAGTACTAATGTGTGATAAAGAAGATAAGACGTACGACACGACAACAAATGTGGTTTACAAAGAAGTTTTTGATAAATTATGAGGTAAATCTATTTTGTCAAATACATTAGTTATGACACACACACACAACACAAAACACACACAAACTTTTTTTTATGTTTTTCAATTTATTATGTAACTAAGGGTATCCTCATAATTTTCCAGGTACGAATGGGATGTTGCCAATAATTTTTCGGTTTTACTCTTACAAACCTATTAATCTTATACTTCAACAATTTTTTATCCTTACAAACTTCGAATCCTCATCCTCATTTTTTATAGATTGTATTTATATGCTAATTTTCACAATAATAATCATTCAACAAACTTAGTTCTATGGATTTAATAAGTATATGATTGTTCTCCAGTTTAAGGGTATGATAATTATGTATTGATCAAACTACCGAGTTGAAATATGGAACAAGTATCATAATTACTAATGGCAGAAAGCATATAAAAGAGGCTATTATAATATTAGTAATCAATAGAGTCAAAAAGGTGTTCGCTCCGTTTGTGATGGTGAACCCATTCGACAAGATGAAGTTCTCAATCAATATTGATAGAAGATAGTCAATGAGTTCATCAATTTTTTTATAAATATAAACAAAAGTGTTGAGTAATCTCTCGCTCAGGTCGGCCTCTACACCCTCACCCGTATTCAAACGTGATGAATTGCGTGTTCTCTCTTTAGATTGCGAGGCAAAAAATATTTTATTATATTTTTATGCGACGAAGATGTTAAGATACATGACACGGCGTGTTGATTGTTTTCAACATTTATTATACAATATTCATTTTTTATTTGAACTTTTATCCTCTGGCCATCGAGCCATTAACTAGTTTGTAGAATAAAATTGCTATGAGTTGTAAGAGCCCTAATCCACTATGGGAGCCGACTAACTACAGATCTTCCTACAGAGAAAGAGTTAGTAACATCAACATAAGATAAGTATTATGACTAGTCGGACCGACCCTACCCAAATTGGTCCGGCTAGTGCCAGTTGATTAAGTACCAAGTGGCCGGAACTGGACCAAGACATTTAACCTATGGACTGTCTTAGAACCGACTAGACACATTGTCAGGTCAAGGCGTGCCACTTGTCTCCGGGGACACGTGTCAGCTCGGGGATCACCCGACCAACCGACGGCGACGGTCGAAACCTGGTCTCCCAGAGATTCTGTTATAACTACTCGAGCATTTACTCCTATTGAAGTAAGTGAACTACCACTAATAAATTGCTCTCTACATCTACTCGGATCACTTACATCCGACTACACGCTAATTCGTGTCGTACCGATTTGTCTTAGGCAGACTGGTCTTAAAGGGTCTAACCCACCACTTTCCCCTACATGTTTCATTTCCGAGGAGCATTGCTTTGGTCCTTATCATCGTATTAGTACTAAATATTTCTTACCCATTTTTATTCCACATCATATTGGCGTCATCTGTGGGAATTGGCACAAAATGTCATGGCCCCAAGGCAGCCTCGAAAACGCAACACCGCTGAAAATTCAAAAGCTTCAGCCTCAATTGCCAATCCTAACGTAGCAGGCCGAACACGCAGTGCCAACCCCAAGTCGTGCGCCCAGGCCGATCCAAGAGCCGAGGAACAAGAAGGAGGTTTTGCCTCCAACTCACATAAGGCATCGCCTGCACAACCACCACCACTCAAAACTGTCCTACTCAATGAGCTCGAGAAGCATGCGGGGATGGTCCCAGAAGATAATTCAACTCCTGTTAACCTGACGAAGGCTCAGATCCACTCTTAGCCAATCTCTAAGCGAAGGAAGCAT
Organism: Plantago elongata; assembly: GCA_036897095.1. NCBI lineage: Eukaryota > Viridiplantae > Streptophyta > Magnoliopsida > Lamiales > Plantaginaceae > Plantago > Plantago elongata. Next base: position 1,699 of record JAYMSP010006606.1, on the reverse strand, counting down.
CAAAAAATGCACAAAACAAACAAGAACAATCTTGTACCGGAGGAGCTTCCCGAGGTCAGCAACAGTCCAAAAATACCGGCCGATCTGTGGATACTCGGCGTAGCGACCAGACCAATGCCCGAGATCAAGAGGAAGACCTAAGGGAAGTCATCAATCGGAGGGCGAAAGCCGCTCAGGAGGAGGAGCGAAATCGGCAACCGCACCGAGAGGAGGGTAAGGAAGTCGATGACCATACTCGTCGAAACCCCACTCCTTCCCGAGTTTCTAGGAGAGACCAACGGTGGGACCAGGGCCGAGGCGACGGGTACACCAGAGAACGGAGGTACCAAAAAAATGAATCCATGTATAGCCGGTCAGTCGACTCTCCTAGGAGCTCTAGAGGAAGAGCTACTTCTAGGAGACACCCAGCCTCTCCTGATCAACGATTTTATTTGGGACGATCTCAAGATCGCTAAAGCCCAAGCCCATGGGATAGGGCCCAATGCAGGAGTCGGTCAGGATCAGTACGGAGTCGCCCATGGTCTGGGCATCGTGATGAGGCTCGGCATTTGAAAGAGCAAGTCAGAATTCATGAGAAGGCATGTGAACTTGAGAGGAAAAAGTTGGATAGCCTCTGCTGAGCAAGAGACACCATTAAATATGGAAGGAGTATGGATCCTCTGTCCAATGCTATCGGGAAGAAGGTCTCACCCCTGGGCCGAGTAGCGCCAGCCAGTTTCGAACGTTACGAAGGAGATTCCTGCCCGGTTGATAATATTTGGAGAGTCCAGAGAGACCCCTAGAAAGGATTGTAGTCCGAGCGGTCACTAGAAAGGATCGGCCACCACAACCCATGATCCAGGCAGCTAACCACATAGTAGAAAACCAGAACCGACCAAAAAATGAGAAAAAAGTCCGATAGGAAGAACGACGACAATCGTCGAAGAGGCATCTGGTGGGATATGCAGAATAAAAAATACCAAAGGACCAGATTCTCACCATCATGGAGACTATTCATATATTAACTTTGGAGTAAAGGAAATCTAAGACAAAGCTTCATTGGCGGTGATTCATTGATTGGCAGAATCAAGCATGTGACAACATCATTTGAGGATTATATGGATTGGATTTTAGTTATTATATAAAAATTTATAAGATATTATTTGTATGAATCGAAAATTAGAGACGTGCCATTGTAATTTTATTTGGACTGGGCTTGAAATGGAGTAAAAGCTCAAGGTCGTTTACTAAAAATGATTGGACATTAGGACAAGACTCTACTTAATAGGTATATGAGTGTGTTAGGGTACTTATTTTTAGTGAAAAGAATTTTTTAGTATACTAGAATTAGATATTGTCATTTTTTATATTAAATTGAGATTAATCAATTTAAATATATTACTGTAACCACTCATTCAATTGAGGAACTCTGATTGAATTGATTGCGTGACCGTCAGACGTGTGATTTTCCCTCCAAATTTATATTTGACTCGTATATTTGTATTTAAAATTTAAATATGGGACACATGTCGTGTTCACGTTAATTCTCGGTATAAATTGTGTATTATAATTATAAAATGATTTAAAATATTATGAAAAATATTTTAAAATATTTTAAAAATTATAAAAAGTCATTTTACATTTGTTTACAAACAATGAAAAAAAATCACATTAGCTAATTTATGGGTATAAATTAGTTAATACAATTCAAAAATAATTT
>JAYMSP010006605.1:0-11353 GCA_036897095.1 Plantago elongata | reverse complement strand
CACAATTCAAATCATCTTTGTCGTTTTAAAAAAAATATTCCCTCTTCCTTGACTTTTTACTATTAATGAGTTTAAAATTTTTATTACAAATTTATTTAAATGATAAATATATACTATTAAATTATTAATTATATAACAAAATTTACAAAGAAGCCCAATTTAATTAGGAAGACGCTTCACCTCCAATCAATAGGTCGGGTTCGAGTCACCACTTAGCCGTTTTCAAAAAAAAAATTAAAAAAAAATAAAAATATATATATATATATATTCCTAAAATTGAAATTTTGGTAATTGACATCATATTATCTTATCTACTAAGTAGTTCAAACGCGTACGCAAATAAAATATATGCGTGTATAAAATATGAAAACGAAAGATTGTAGAAGTATATATGTTCGATTGTACTTATGCTTGTACAAGTGCTTCTTAGTGTATAAAACTTGTGAAATGGGTCGGCTACATCACGAAAATGACTCGCATGCTAGGTAACGGCACAATTTAATTTTCTTTGACAAATTTCGATATAATCACTAATTTATTCAGAGACTATATAAATTATTTAAAATTTTATATTATACATTATTAATTTAAACGTTTGAATTGCTAATTAAATATATTTTATTAAAAATACTTATATTACATACAAATATTATATATTACATGTATTTAAAAATATGACGTTGATACTTAAAATTTAATAGTTGTAGCAATTAATTTTTTATAACGATAAAGTTGATTTGAACTTCTAACTCCTAACGGAGGTGAATTGTATTACAATAGTAGCAAGTGTGTGATTGATCTGATAACATTGTGTTGCAAAAGTTGAAAGGAAAAGAAGAAAGAGTTTTGACATTTGATTAAATGAATCGACAATTACATATCACACACTATTTAATTACGCGTAATGACTGTGAAAGTAACAAGTTGTACGTCATTGTCAAGATTTAGCTGGTAATTAATTATTTTGGAGATATGATTGATGTATGGAAATGGAACTAATACTTTGCTTTGTTTGGTACCTTGGCCCATCACCTTATCTAATCTCATTAACAAGACTAAACAACACTTAGTTGAAATTAAAGCCATAATTAAGACCACACGTTATACTTTATGCTTCATCTTCTAAACTACCCATACCCAATTCAAATCCCATTAAAGTTACAGTTTGAATATGAAAACTTATTTAGTTCAGTTTCGTTCAATTTGATTTAATTAATTTATTTATAATTTATACACTTTAGTTCAGTTTTATTTAGTTTTGTAAATTAGGTACATAATATTATTCCTCACTAACTTATGAATATTGTTCCAGTTATCTATTACCACACGTGAACTATTTGTGTTATATGTTTAATGTACAATAAGTTAAATCGAGTTATAATTTAGAGTTAGAGAATGTCGCTTAGTTACTTGTTTGCAACTGAGTTTAGTTCTCTACATTGAAATTGTTATTGATTTACTTTCTTGTACTTTTGTAGATTCTATATTGATGATGTCCCAATAAGGGAGATAGTCCGTAATGATGAAATGGGGGCTGATTTCCCTTCCAAACCTATGGGACTATACGCCACCATATGGGATGCGTCCGATTGGGCTACATCCGGTGGTAAATACCGAGCAGACTATAAATACGCCCCTTTCGTGGCAGAGTTCACCGACCTCGTCCTCCATGGGTGCACCATGGACCCACTCGAAGAGGTGGTTGGGACCACAGGTTGTGATGAGATGGACTCTCAACTTCTTAAAGCCGATTTTGCTAACATAAATCATAGACAAAAGGTGGCCATGAAAAGATTTAGGTTAAGACACATGTACTACTCGTATTGTTATGACAAGTTAAGATACGACGTACCATTATCTGAATGTGTCATTGATCCGATGGAGAGAAAGATGTTTAAGGAAACAGGGCGGTTGAAGTTTGACGACAGACACCACCGTCGGAGGTTTAAGAAAAGGGGCCAAGTTATGAAGGAGAGAAACTATGGGGACCAAGATGAGGATTGATTTGATACTATTATTGTTTGTGTATAGCATACGTGATTGTTTCTTCCATATATTCTTGTAAACTCTTTTTTTTTCTTTTTTTTTTTTTGGAATGGATACGTAAAAATAATTTTATATTTATGAGAACTAGAAAGAGTGGAGTGAAGATTCTTTAACGTGTACGCCAGTACAACTTTTGTATATACAATAAATTTGCGAGTGAAAAAGATACATCTTTTATAAAAAAAAAAAAAATTTCGTCTATGTACAAATTATATTCAAATGTTTATACAATTAAAATTCTACATGTAAATCAGCATATTTATACTCATTTATCATAGTTGATCTGATAATCCAATAGCTTACTATTAGACTGTTTTAAATGGGTAAAACCTAGATCACGTGAAGCATAACTGTGAGCGTAAGTAGGGGTGTAAATAAAAAAACGTCACAACTAAAAAACATACGAAGACACGAGCACCTTAATATGTTATAATAATTACATAAAACATATCTTATCTAGACTAAATACTCAGTTTAAATATATTTTTATATTAAAAATAATGTGAAATCTAAAACTTAACATACACACAAGATAAAATTATAAAAGTATATTAACTTGTAACTATTGAAAAATAAAAATTATTTCTCTTCGACTTTAGGAAAAAGTATAATCACATGATGAACTTAGTTTGGACTCTTTTGTTCCACAAACTGACTCCAAATATTTTTATAACTGTGTTAACAAATTTCAATCTTCCAATTGGCATCATTGTTGTCTAGTGACAAAGCTTAGGGAAACAATCACAAGAAACGCAAACATCAAAGTTGGGAAGTGAAAGTACTATGTTAGAACACCATATTTCCATTATGGTATCATTTAGGCCTAATTTAGATGTCTGGAACCTTGGCTTTTGATGTATATTGCTAAGTACAATGTTACTCTTTTGACTCGTTTAGTTTCTAAATGAGTTTAGGTTTGAATAAAATGATGCTTACTTTTTGAAAAAGAAAAACTATACGGTTTGTAATTTTTGTACCTGTCACATTTTTCTTTCATGATCAAAGTCTTGTAAAAAATTTAAATTTCATAATACTTAGAAAAATGATATTATGTCTATGTAAGATAACTGTGTTGTGCCATACATTTGTGTGTGCTTTCCATTAATCTTAAATGATGTCTCAATGATTTCTGATTTCTGGTAACCCCTCATGTGTGAACTCATACAGTCAACAAAACAAGGTGCGCCAGAATCCAAACGACAATTCAAAAGACACGGATCTTAAATATAACTTGCATTGCATCTGCATAAAGATGTCAGGAAAGATGAAAATAACAGAAAACACCAGATCTTATATTTATGATAAACATTATACACCAATATGGTGACGACAGAAACCTAACAAAATCAGTCTAGTGTTCAGTTGGTACAAAAGGAATACAAAGAAGTTCAGCCAAAACACAAAGCCTGCTTTCCAGGAAGGAGCCGGATGATCAATTTGCCTTTATTTTCATAGAAGACGTAATTAATATGCTGTGCTGCAGGAATAGAAATCCATTACGGGATTGAACGCTGATAGAGAGGCAACCCACCAAGAGATTCTCGTTCAGCGTTCTCCCTCTTGACCTGAAGTAACATTATGAGTTAGAAAGATAATCTAGCAGTGGTACACTTGGGAGAACTCACTCAACAGGATGCTTTTGGACTTTAAAAGACGGTATGAGTTGTAGCATCTTAAAGTGCACAAATAATTTGACTAGATATAAACCAAAGTGGGGATAATTACTAGATTCACGAAGAGCTTAAGATGGTTCATTTCATCACAAGTGACAAAAGGTGTCAAGGATTGAAGATCAGACGTTCAAATCCAGTTAGGCCCATCCTAGAAGGATCAGACGTTCAAATTCAATTAGGCCCATCCTAGAAGGCTACTGACAATGCCAGAGAAGTTTTAAAATGATCTACCATAGTGCACCAGCACTAATCCGGTTAATTTGTAAAGCACGATGGAATCTTCTCTGGCATTGTCAATAGTCATCCTTGAACTAAACCACTCTTAGCTTAAGATGCAGAAGCAGGTAAGAGTTCAAAACTGGGTTTGGAAAATGAAGTTAGCAGAAAGAAAAGGAAGAGCTCTGGCAGTTCTAAGAAACAAAGATGTAATTTGAAGGCAACAATATACTGCACATAAGATATTATGGTTCTCTTACTAATTTAATCGATAAAAAAACCAATTTGGCACATTTCAGCATCTTATCAGCATCTATACCCTACTTGGGAGTACGCAATCCGGACCTGCACATTGCTGGGGGAGGGGGAGGTACCCTACTTGGGAGAGAATGTTTTATTTCATGAAAACAATTCTCTTATAATTTCTTACATATCTTCATAATTTTTTTAATGGTCAGGTGGGGGAGGGGTAGGTATCACCTAGCCCCCCTCTCCATGAATAAAACTCGGAACATTTTAAATTCTAGGCAGATTGTGTGTCAAATTGGGAATGGGTCGAATTCAGATCGGTTTCTGATCGAGATTAGGATGGGCGCAGGTGTATCTTTCATGTATCATTAGAATTTGCCGGGTTAACGGGTTCGTTCCTACCCAATTACATATATGATGCAACTACAAATTTTGTATTCAGGTGTTTGACAAACTACAAGGTAATTTTAAATTAATCACCTTAGAAAACTAAAGACTTGAATATATAGTTTATGATAAATTATAACTATTAGCATATCATGTAGCTATTTTATAAATTTTATTTTATTATAAATGATTAATAATTTTATATATTTATTTTGTACGTACCTTTTGAAAAATAAATATTTTGTATCGAGACATGTTTATATATGTTTCTCTAATATCCGTCGAGTTACTCGACGGGCCATAAACTAGTTTAATTGATAAAAAAAAACCAATTTGGCACATTTCAGCATCTTATCATCATCTATACCATGGTTATAAACACAATATTACACATGGAGAATGACTTTGGTCTATAAGCCCTCATAACTTGGAGAAAGACTTTGGTTAATAAAGAAACTAACAAACATGTGCAGTTAAAGCACAAGAAATCACTAATCAGGTAGTGTTATCACATCCACCAGTATATAAAAGTCACATATGCCATCAACACCTCATGTATTATTTGTCCAAAAATAAGGTCATTTCACATTCAAAACAACAGCCTGCATTTAAAACTGAAGATAGTTCTACCATGTTGTGAAAAGGCAATAGATTAAGTGAATATTTGAGTCCTGATCTTCCAACATTTCTCAAGAGTTCTCATAACTAAGCACGGAAACGGAACGCCGAACTAAGGGAAAATAAAGGATATGGATTACGAATATGTTTTGGGATACTTAATATATTTTTATATTTAATTTTTATACTTTTTTTATTTTTTTATATGCTAAAAATCTAAACTTAAAAATTTTAAACAGACAAATAAAAAGAGGGGGATGTAGTACACAACTAGCAAAAGGCTATTTCAAAATAAAGGGGGCTACAATGAAAAATAAGAAATTGGCTATTGCAAACATAAATGACTTGAGCAGCAACACAAAAAGTCAATATGGTAAGTGAACAATTCCAACTAAGAGAAGCGTATATATATATGCAATTTTCCTTCTAAGTTCTTCCTTCACAGGTGTTTCCAATTTACCTTTATCCAAAGAAAATTCACCATAATAGCTTCGCTAGATATTAAATTAAGGGTTTGGCTTGATATACTAATTAATATCCTGACCTGAATAATTGATATACTACTAATATTATAAAATTCAATAATAACACTGGTCTATAGCATAGTTATTAAGGAACTTACAAAGAACAACATCTCTGAAAGATAGGATCTAAACGGTGTCTGCATAGCCTGTGAAGAGGAAACAGAGCAATTAGAAAACCTCATAATTTTTACAGACAAAATTAAGACGATATATAGCATCATGATAAACAAACTGAATTATACAAAAACAAGAAACAAATTAAGTAGAAGAAAAAAGAGTAGAGCATCATATTCATATACAACTACAAACATACACAAGAACACATTCAATCAGAAAGAAGCCAGTATCAAGTACATTCATCTAAAGACATTTCTGATTACGAAGTGCTAACTTAACTCCAACGACAGATAGTGTTCACAACATCACAACAAAGAGAAACAATGCATTAATACCAAATTCATGAAAGATGTATCCCAGCGATTAGAAGCGGACCGGCAATGATAATTAAACATAAGCCATATGCAATAAACAACAGTATTCACTGTCATTGGACCATTCCATGGACAGGTCACTTCAACTTCACCCTTGTCACTAATTTGATACAAGTCCATAACAGTTTTTCGGTTGAATAACCAAGGGTTGGTTGAGAGTTACATTGCAGGAAGATGAATGAAGAACAGAGCAATACTATTAAAACTCGGTATAACAGCAAGCGAAGACATTAGAGAAAAGTCAATAAAACCACATAAAAGACCATGTTTAACAGCCAATAAAGACCAAAAGCATAAATCAGTGGTAGACTGTACATTTATTTCAGAGAAATTATGACAGTTAACAGCTAACCCACTTAAAAGTATAACTCACAATTCTAGTTCAAGAGCTTATATAGTATATAGGGCGCCTAATTACTAAGATTTTTCAACTAAATTAACATTATCTCACTTAAAGAATTGCCTAGTGATGAAATAAAATCATGAAGTACTTTATTCGAAGAAATTTTCCTGGCACTGACAAAAGAAATACTGTAAAAGACAAGACCCACAAAACAGATCAAAACATCCAACAGCCTTATTTGGGGTAATGATTCCATTCAAAATGAAATCTAACATTATCAGCATACAAGAATGCATCAACAGATGCTAGAATCAAGCAAAAAAGGCTGCTAACATTTTTCTGGACAATAAATCCATATTCTAAGATGCTAGTTAGTCCTGAAAGGAAACCTCATACTCTAATCATAAGATGCACCAATACAAATGTGCAACGTGAATACAATACAATAAGAATACTAATATACAGCAAAACCCAAACAGGACACTTCTAAGGTCCGACTACACTTGTACGGCTTAACGTACACTCATTACCAACAGTTGCACTTGCTCCTACCCGTCTATATGATTTGTAATTTTTACAATGGCGATTTTAGTAAATTTATTTATACAAACAGGATTGCAATGTCATAATATATTATAATTTTAATCCAATGAATCAAATTGATGAGTTGATTACGAAGATGATCCAATTGAGCTACAAATTAAGAAATTAGGGTTTATAGAGATGAATTGAAAAAGACCAACATTAATTTGGAAGATAATAATGTTGCTAGCTTGGTTTAATTAGGCTTGGAAGATAGAAGTTATTCTATCTTTGAAAATTAAAATCATACAGTAATATATTATGAGACAGAAATCCTAGTTGTAGAGATATATTTACTAAAATTACCATGGTCGAAATTACAAATCATATGAATGGCTAGGATTAAACACAAGTGAAAACAAATGATCTAATGGTTAACTATGAGTACAACAAGTTGGGTGTACATTAAGCACTTACAGTTGTAGTCGGACCGTAGATTGGCCCACAATCAAAATAAGATGCGATAAATTAAGTATAACTATTTACAGATACTTTTAGATATGTAAGCAAGTTACATTGTGTTGAGTCATTGTTGTTGGATTACAAAGTCTATTTAATCAAAACTCTTTTCAAGAACTTATTATCTAGGAGGAGATAATTTGATACTTCAGGAATTTATTGTCCTATCCATATGGATATTCAAGATATGTTAAAACTCACAGAATTAGAAAAGAAACAGAACAGGATGTAGATTGTAAGTTTTCGAACCTCAATTGAACATATTTGTATTAACATGTAGACAACGAAGCGCAGTTCAATTGATAAGACGATTTCACCTCCAACCAATAGGTCGGGGGTTCGAGTCACTCTTTAGCCATTTCAAAAAAAAAAATTGTATTAACATGTATTTTACGTGAATACAGTTTATTAAATTACAAGTGCTTCCTAGCTCAAAGATTAGAGAATAGAATCTTCTAATTTCTTTCATTCAATTGGTACCTATTTTCTTCCTGCCGAATAGGAGAATGCTATGTTTTGCCCTTGTCATTCGATACGAGGCCATCTCCTTGACAGAGACATAGGAAAACCACGCAACAAGTAGAAAACTAAACCATTTTCTCATAAAATATTCAGAATGCCAAATTTGGGTCACATGGCAGATGAACTACTAAGTCTACTATCATGACTATATGAAGCATTCCATTTTAAGCATTTACAAACTATTACAAACTACGAATCTAAGTCTACTATCATGACTATATGAAGCATTCCATTTTACACATCCACAAACTAAATCTGACTATATGAAGCATTCCATTTTACGAAGATCTGAACAACTAAATCTAGATTAAGGAAAGCAGAAACATAAACGAACGTGACTTCCAGTAAGAAGATGGAGATCTACATCTATAGGTAGGTATGTATGTAATGTATACCTGCAGATCTGCGGGAAGGTGATCGTGCTTCATAGAGAGGTCCATGGCACGCTTGAGACGCTGGTTCCTGGCATCAACGACTTCCCTAGGGAGACGATTGAGAGCCTCCTTGACATCGAGATCGGTCATCTGATCGAATAGATCGTCATATCGAAGCCCTGGAATAGAAGCATAGCAGCACAGAATAGCAGGTTAAGAAAACGAAGCTATCTAGATCGGTAAATTGTGAAACGAACAAGTAGCGTACCGAATTTGCGGAGGCGATTAGCGATGGTGTTCCGGTGAAGAGCAGCGAGAGGGTTGCGATTGGGATCCCACAATTTCTTCGTAAGAGCCAACATGTTTGCCCTTGACTTTTCCTGATTTACTACTGTTCAGGAAACTTCTTCTGTACCTGATTATGAGCTTTAGCAAGATGAAGACTAGAGGTGGTGACTGAGAGAGAGATACCAAATTTCATGGGTTTGCCCTTACAACGTGACAAAGGCAGGCCCAGACTATTGGATCAGGTCCAGCCTTAGTTACGGGATCAGATCAGACCATGTCCAATAGGTCATGGGCTTCCAAGATCACTAGATAAAAAATTGTAGAACATTTGTCCTACGATCATAAATAATAATTTTTTATTCTTTTCAACGTGATAATATATTATAAACGTATTTATAAGTTAAAATTACTCAAATTAAATTTATAAACATACATTTTTAATTATTATTATAAGATTCGTAAAATTTAAATAATTAAAATATAGTTATTTATAGTTAAAAATATAAACGTGTAGGCCAACACAAAAATTGGCACTAAATCCGTAATCATTCGTGCCCACGGCCGGCCGGTATCAAGATTATATCCTTTTAGAACCAATAATTAAAAAAATAATGCAGTAAAAACTTTATAAAGAAATACCATGTAAATGAATAAACTCTCTATAATTATAAAAAATTTCGGTCCCAATTTGGGATCAATTATAAATAAAAATAAAATTTACATTGTCATATTTCATTACTTTCTTCGATCCCTCTTAAGTAATTATACCTCTCAATAATAAATGACATAATATTCAATAATATTATCTATATATACGATTTTCATTATGAAATTTAAGATGTCAAATACTTGTCTAAAGTTGTTTATGATAGTAATTTGAACTTTTGAGTGGTAAGTCTATCTTTTAGATTTTCGTGTAAGTAGTTCATCCATATCTGAACCTTCTTGTTGAACAAAAACATCAATAAATTCTCAAGTTAGTATTTAGTGATTTTCTTCAATAAATATAACATTTAAGTTATGCATATTAATTTATTATGAATAACATATTTTTAGTACAAACTTTTATATAAGAATTTTTTTCTCAGTCTCGACGATATGACTGTATAGAGTTTTTACTGTATATGTATTTCGTCACATTAAATATACAATTTCTTATAATTAATATTTATTTCGTCGCATTAAATACTAAAATGTGAGAATACACCACTGCGCGTGTTATTGTAGCATTTATTTACAAATAGTGGATTAAATATATAAATGTAATTAGTATTTTATTTATAATAATCAATTGCTATCTTTTCGAGTTGAATTAGTGTATATGTTAATACAAATTGATCTGTTTAGTATTGGTTTGATTAGTTTCTTCTAATTTATTCCTCTTTCTTCTCTCTTTTTCAAGCCTTCTCAATTTTGAAAAAGAGAAAGATGTCATCTGAGCCTATATAAAATCTTCAATGATTACATTTTTGTGTTTTCAATCATCTCTGTTGGTTGAAAAAGATAAGTCTTCTACATCTTTTTACACAAATCTGATCGTATTTAGGGGAGGGGGGGAAGTCTAGGGTTTTGTGTTCGATATTTTATGTAATATTACGACTTCTAATCGAAGTTTATGCTTTTATTTTATGTATTTTTTTGTATTTTACAAGTCAGCATAAATTTGCTTGTTATATAGGTTTAATTGCGCTTTCATAAGAATTCAACGGTGTTTTCATACAAAAACTGACCACAATGATGAACTTAGATTTGAAAAAAAATAAGGTATACAATGTTTCCATGTTCTTTTGTATATGACCCTTGTTCTCAGAGATAATAGCATTTTCTATGAAATATGTCCCATGTTTTCATTTAAAATTTTATAGTCGTTTTGTGCTCTGTTTTTTGATAACATCACATTGAGTTATCTTCCCACCAATATACCACATGTTCTCAACAATATCCACTATGCTTGTTGTGAAAGTAGCTGCTTAGTCTGTAATAACATATTATTTAAGCATGGTCTATGTTTCTCCACCATTTGACCTATGTTTTATGAAATAGTTATTATGTCCATGTGAAAGTCTTATTTTGTAATGTAATTTATGTTCTCTACCATCTAGCATATGTTCCTCGTAATATCAATTATATATAGCATGAAATAGATACATTGTGTGGGAACATAAGTGATATTCCTGAGTAATGTGTTTGATTATGATATTTGTATTATTCCCCCTCCCCTCTATCCCGTCACCTTCTATTTTATCCACAATTTATGTTTCTCAACAATTTTCGACTTGTGTTTGTAGCAAGTAAGATTGCACAAACGATAATTTATTGATCTTGATTTAAAGCGGGTACAATTCTCTAGTCTAATCATCTGATTCTAGTTTCCTAAGATGACGAATTTGGATCTCCAAATTCTTCGGTTTAAGATTTAGGACTTCAAAGTCGAATGAACGTCGATGCGAGGGATTCTTGGCTTGATCTCGGATCGAACGGACGAACTTGTAGATGTTTAGGCGAGCGATGACGATCTTCTTGGAGATTTGACGAACTCTTCGAAGAGTGCTTCTCGATCGTCGCAGGACTTGGCCTTTGA
>JAYMSP010006604.1:0-11356 GCA_036897095.1 Plantago elongata | reverse complement strand
TTATATTTGTGCCATTAAAATTGTGTGCTTTTAAATTTCCGTATATATAAATTATATTTGTAATAAAAAAATATATTGGCAATTTTTTTTTAAATACACAATTTCTAACGGAATTTATGCATTCCGTTAGAAACTCTGGCCGGTTCTGGTTTGAACCGGAACCATAATTTCTAACGGAATCTTCTATTCCGTTAGAAAAAAAAAGTTCCGTTAGAAATTGTTTCTGACGACCTGTTTCTCACGATTTTTTTTCCGTTAAAAATTCCGTTAGAAACCTCAATTTCCGTTAGAAATTTCGTTACTAAAACGTTGTTTTCTTGTAGTGTACATTAAGCTTTTGAAGCCTTGAAGTCCGCCATTAATGACAGTCGAAGCTTTTCAGATTCCTTAAGGCTAGCCGGCATCGAAACTCAATATATAGCTAGCTCAAGATCGGGTTGAAGAAACAGCCAAGGTGGTAAAAGAATTTCGGGACGACTATGATAGGTGGAGTCGGTACCATGGCGGCGGAAGAAGACATTCTTCTTCAATTATTGGTTTTTATATAACAAAATCATTAGTCTCTCTTTTTTTTTTCTTTCATTTATCTATTTTATTTAAAGAACAAAGGTATTTACAAATGGGGGTGAAATATGCATAATGGCTATTTGGTTTGTCAATAATGTGATTGAGCTTTTAAGTTGGTGAACTAAAAAAGGACCTAGATGTAATTGTTTCACTAATGGTGATCCAGATGTAACATGCATATCTAACAGGGGTATATGTAATTGATCCTTATTGTTTTAAGAACGAACTAGGGGTCCTTATATATAGATATTAAAAGGTTGCCAAGAAAAAGATGCAATCGTTGAATCACAACTTTATGCACCCCGAAGGATTGTGAATCATGTGGTCATAGTTTCAACAAGTGTGATATTTGGCAAAATTATTATTTCCGTTCTCAACAAATTTTCAAGGTTTTTCATAAGGTATCAAGTTCAAGCCTCTTCTTACACGCTTTTGGACCGGCATGGTTACTCAAGTGCAGTTATCCGGATGATATGTTGGCCCCAATGTACCAATACAAGTCTTTTTCCAGTTCCCACACACTTTGTCCGCACTCATGCATAAACCGGGAGACTTCTCAATTTGTCACATAATAAGATTATTCCATAGGAAACACGCTTAACCCTGAAGATTTTATAGATGGATTTCCTAAAATAAGGTGCACCTTGTTGATATGAACAACGTTCTCAATCGCTTTAAACTCTTTGAACTTGACTTGAAATTTTGGGGTGTTACATTCACCCCCTATTGAATTGTGCAACGTCCCCGCCGCACCACGGTCCAACCAACCGTCCACTCCTTGTGGGTTTTGGGTTGACTCGACTCTGGTACAATTTGTAACGACCAGAACCACTAATAGACCGAGCCCCCACCTTTTAGGTTTGCACGGTTACTTATGGGCAACTCTCCGTGTGAATGATGGCCCCACTGTACCAATACAAGGTCTTTCCCGCACACTTTGTCTTCACTCGTACGTGAACTGAGAGAATTTACGATTGATCACTTATTATAAAATTACTTTAGAACAAATACATTTAACTATAAAATTCTTATAAATGGATCCCTCAAAAACAAGTTGGAAACACATGGATCGAAACATGTTTGGTCCAAATAGACCAGTATTAGAAAAGGGTTCCCGACTTTCCCCCAAATAATCATAAAAGTTGACAGCCCAACTTCAACATATATATATAGCGGATATAGCCCAATAAGCCGAGCTACATTTCATCCACTAATGCTGTTGTTTATTTTTTCAATCCAAAACCCCAATTGAACTCCTACCTAATCGAGCTAGGGTTTCGACCAGTAGAATCGACCATCTTCAGCTAGCTCAATTTCCTGCAAATTCAAATCAATGGAGTTCGACGAGTACGATTACCTCGAGAAAGCTGTAGAGGAAACGAACGGTACGCCGTCGAAGAAGGATTCTCCTCCTCCGAGCAAGGAAAAGGACAGAGACAGGAGTGATAAGGGTTACAGGAGAAGAGACAGAAATGAGGAAGATGAATTCGATGAAGAAGAGAGAGAGAATCGGAAGAGCAGCAGTAAGAAGTCCAGAAGTGAGGATAACGGCCGTGAGAGGGACAAAGAGAGGTCTCGAGACAGGGAGAGGAGCTCGAGGCATAGGAGCAAGGAGCGGGAATCGGAGAGGCGAAGCTCGCGTGATAGGGACCGAGATATAGAGAAGGATAGGCGGAGCTCACGTGATGTGGAGAAGGATAGACGGAGCTCACGGGATGTGGAGAAGGATAGGCGGAGCTCGAGGGATGTGGAGAAGGATAGGCGGAGCTCGAGGGATGTGGAGAAGGATAGGCGGAGCTCGCGGGATAGAGAGCCGGAAATGGAACATGATAGGAGCTCGAAGGACAGGGATAGGGACAGAGAGAGGAGGGATAGGGAGAAGGAGAGAGATAGAGAGAGAAGGGAGAGGGAGAAGGAAAGGGAAAGAGAGAGGAGGAGCAGGAGTCGATCACGGCTGGAAGTTGTTGAGAGAGAATTTGGAAGGGAAAGGGATCGTGAAGAAAGCAGGTGATTTATATCACGTTGTATTCTTTATTGGAGTTCATTTATTTCCTTCCTCCTGTGTGTGTTTGTTAAATCAAGACTACTTAGCTCTCACTTGGAATTTAGTAAAATTGAGTAAACCATCTTTTGGAATCTAGTTAAAATGAACGTTGGCTCTCACTTGGCATTGCTTTGGTGTGATAATAATTGGGGAGAATCAGACCCTTGTTTGCCTGAGCTTGCATTTTCTCTGCACCCATTGTACATTTTATACGTGAAAGGATGACACAAGTGCTACTTAGCTGCAATATGATTGATGGTCTTGTACCTGATCTATTTGATGAATCTGTTAGAATTTGGGCTCAGATTGCATTCTGAAACAATTTGTTTGATTTTCCCTGAGAAAAAGTCAGTACTCTATTTGTTTTCCTGATAGTGGAAGTTGACATTCAAATAGTACTTGCTTGTATGGAAAAAAAATACCAAAATGAATGGTATGGATTTGTTTATAAAAGATATAATATTCTTAACTTGGATTGAAATCGTAGATGGTTTATTTGCACATTTTAATGTGCTAACTATGTGGAAACCCTTGAAGACTTCCCCCACCCCTGGAGAGTGGATTTTCAGTTACTGGGTTTGAGAAGGTCTGTTGTAACTCTTTGTTTTTGGGATTTTAGATTTGGTTCACTGTACATCCTTGTATTCTTACATAGCTGGATTAATGTGAATTTCTTACATCTAAGTCGAATGTTAATGACGTATCCAATTTTTAGGTTTCCAACGCTTGTGGTGAAGGCTTAAGAGTTTTTCTTCACCTTGAAGACGAAAATGCTATGGCTCCATAATGGCCGACTTTCTATCCTCTGAACAGGGCTTTAGATTAGCTAAATTAATTATAATTCTCTAGGATAAGTGGTTAGGTTAAGATTTCTGGTCATGAGTTCATAGGAGAGATGGGACTTGTCGACTTCTACTCCTGCTTTACTTGTTGCTTTTATTGAAGTGTAACATGTTTTTCTGATATAATCAATTGTTTCCATGATCTATTGGATTTATGGATTCAGTAATTCAGATAATTAGTATGGCTGACTTGCTATAAATGTTCATTGAGTTGGCCATCTCAGCCACTTGACTGAAATAAATCCAAAATATTTCTGGGCCTGCCTCAGAATACAATTCCAATTATATTTTTTTTTGCATTTCCATTTATTTCTTGTCTAGTTGTATTTCAGACCCGATGCTCAAATTGGTTTTGCTATTATCTCTCGTGACCTATCATTGCACATTGGTCCTTGATTGAACTCCCTATTTATCTCCTATTTCTAATTGATATTGTTTTATTAAAGATCATTGTTCTGGTTTAGGATTTAGCTTTTAAGTTGGAAATCACACAAGATTGCTGGCATGGAGTTTGTGGTGTGAAAGTGCATTAACTCCCAGGGGAGGATGAGAAAGGGTTTGAGATCATAATCTTGCATGAAGTTTCTTGCAGGCTAATGAGGTTGCTTATTTTGGACTATGATAATTCCGGAGCACCTTGCTAATTTTCGTTTCAATTAATGCAGGAGATACAAGGATAAGAAAGATGCAGAGCCTGAAGCAGACCCAGAACGAGACCAGAGAACTGTATTTGCATACCAGGTATTATCTCTGACCTGTCATGCATATCTCTCTAGTTTCAGTCTTTCTTGTGGATCATATTGTCATATTCTTGAAACAAACTGATTTCGTAATCTTTCTTCATTTCAGATGCCACTGAAGGCAACTGAACGTGATGTTTTCGAGTTCTTCTCACAAGCTGGCAAGGTTGGCGGGTCCATAATGCATGATGGGATTTGATTATATTTCCTAGACTTGATTTTTTTTTTTTTTGGGTTAGTTTACTTCCCATACCTATCAAAAAAGTTAACTTGTATTCCTCCCCACATTCAGGTAAGGGACGTTAAACTTATCATGGATAGAAATTCAAGACGATCAAAAGGAGTCGGGTATGTTCCCTTGTGCTGCTTTTCTTTTTTTTATCCTGTTCCAATGAAGTGCTAGGCCCTTCACTGAAATGAGCATTGAACCTGAATTTCGGGTGTGTGTGTGAATCCGGCAGGAAACCAACGAAAGTCATGCACATCACATTGTAATTTAGCTGTTCTTTCACACTTGCCTATGTTTATGTACTGTGGGAAGGTGGAAGTATAAAAAGACCTATTGGTACCCATATTCCTACCAGACCACTTGAGAGAGAGTGAAAAACTGCCTCTTACTTAGGTTCAGCTTCACGGATGCTTTGACATCCCAGAAGAGGCTTTTTAACCTACATTTTGATGTTTACAGTTCGTTCAGACTTTATAGTTTGGCATGACACTGGGTTAGGATCTTCGATTTTTACTGGTTTAAGTTTTATTACTGTGTCGGCTTGTGTTAACGTTCCTTAATTTTTTTTGCTTGTTGATTTTTTGGGATTCTTTTTGTCTTATGTTTGGACATACATCTTGGTTTAACAGGTACATTGAATTTGTTGACGTGATGTCTGTACCCATGGCTATAGCTATGTCAGGCCGTCTATTTCTTGGGCAACCTATAATGGTGAAACCTTCCGAAGCTGAAAAGAATCTTGTTCAGTCAAACACTTCAACCGGTGCCGGTGTTACTGGACAATACGCAACTGACAGGAAGCTTTATGTGGGCAATTTACACTTCAACATGACAGAGCCACAGCTGAAACAGGTCCGATTAATCTATATTATGCATTTTATCTTACCAGCTCAAATTGATTAACCATAAAACAAGTGATTAACCAACTCAAAATGCCATATTTTTATTCGTTATTAAAAAGTAAATGACCACATTCTGGTGCATTTTCCTGTGAGTAGTTACTCTTCTCAGCTTGAGGTATTACAAGTTACCTTCCCTCCTATGCAGATATTTGAAGCATTTGGTCCTGTTGAGCTTGTGCAACTTCCTACTGATCCGGAGACAGGACATTGCAAAGGTTTTGGGTTTGTTCAAGTCAGTATCTTCTCTAAGCTCACATTTTAAATGGATGTCAAATTTCATTTTCAATTAGTGATTGATCTGAATGACTTAAAATTACCCGTCTTCAAAATTAATTGTAGTTCATACAACTGGAACATGCTAAGGCAGCACAGAGTTTGAATGGTAAATTGGAGATTGCTGGTCGTACCATCAAGGTGTCCATCTCATTCTTTAGTTTACACACTTGACTTTCTTATTGTTTAATTATATATAATGTTAATATTTAAAATAATCATGTGGTATATCGAGTTCCATTTGCCTCTTGTGACTTCTGTTGTTGTGAACTTTGAGGTTTCATGCGTTACTGATCATGTTGGAGTACAAGATTCTGGAGCAAAAACTGCCGATTTTGATGATGATGATGGTGGTGGCTTGGTGAGTAACTATCGATTGCATTAATAGCTCAGTTTGCTAACCTCTTGGCTCTTGTAATTGGAACCATGGTTTGAGCAGACAAACCAGCAGTCTGGTTCTTATGTTGAGCATTCTCAATAATCAATATTGATATTCTGATGCTTCATTCATTCTATGCATTCCCATTTCTGCAGGCTTTAAATGCTCAGTCAAGAGCATTGCTCATGCAAAAGCTAGATCGGAGTGGTATTGCTTCAAGGTTCGTTTCTTGCATATGCTGTATTTAAGTATTTATGTTTACAATGTGAAAACTGAGTTGTATACGTTATCTGTAGTGTTGTGGGACCCCTTGGTGTCCCTGCGGTGAATGGAGCTGCTCCGTTACAGCAAGGTATGACCTTGCCCATGAATCCAGCAGCAGGGCTGTCAGCCCCATTACTTCCTGCGCAGATTCCCATTGCCCCAGAGCCAATAGGAATTCCGAGCGAGTGTTTACTATTGAAGAATATGTTTGATCCAGCTACCGAGGTTTGTAGTGTGCTCTTTTTTCACTGGGTATGGGTAGATACACAACTTTTTTTATGCATGATGTGTAATTGTTGCAGGAGGAACCTGAGTTTGATCTGGACATTAGAGATGATGTGCATGAAGAATGCTCCAAATATGGTCGGGTCAAGCACATCCATGTTGACAAGTAAGTATGTGGCTGTTTGGCTACGGATTAAACCCAGCTTTCATCCTGTCTGCCTAATTAATTTAATCCTGTCGGAACAATACCCATTTTTAATCCAGCTACTCTTCGCAACTCAATTAAATATTTCTCTCTATCTACTCTTCTCTCACTTAATTTTTCATTTATAACAACCTCAAAACAGTCTAATAATCTTAAAAATCTTACACACATCACTTAACTATTACACAACCTATATGACAATTACAAAAACCTATAGAATTTTAACTCTATCTGAACACAATTCTTCACAACTTAATTAAGATTTAGTTACTATTCATCTGTTAGAACTTAAAACTCAATTAGGAACCCGTTTAGCTTTAAACCTTAGCCAAGCAGCATATATTTAATTAGTTCTTTCTATTGTTCTGTTTACAATTATCATATGCAGATGATAACTTTTAATCCTGAAAAATAGATCTCCCTGAGACCCTGACCAATCCTCAAAAATAAAGATTAAAAAGTAAAAACCCATATCTAAATTCAGGTGTAAAGTGAAGGTATATGGTTTGTAACTGCTAGTTAGATATCCATTTTTTGGTGAAGGTGAGCATACTCAAGGTCCATGTCTTGAGATGTTCTGATAATGGTTTCAGATCCATGTTTTTTACACATCGACTACAGCGCGAGGAAAACTTGTCTGGTTTATTATTTAGCTGGAAATGTTGATTAACGTAACCTAAGAATCGATCTTATTGACTCGCAGGGATAGTGCTGGTTACGTGTATTTGAGGTTTGAAAGTGTGGAAGCTGCATCACGTGCTCAGCAAGCTATGCACCACAGATGGTTTGCCCGAAGATTGATCTCGGCCATATTCCTGGTAATGTGCTTACACAATAAAAAGCTCCTGTTGGAGAGCCTAGTGTTCTTAATGGTATTAAGTGAAAATGTTAGTTTAACGTGATGCTAAATTGCTATGGCATGCCTATTGTCTCACGATTTCATATGCCTATTATGAGACACCAAGTTTCAGATTCTCTTCACGTGAAAGTCTGCTGTTCCTTTTTTAATAAATTAGAAACTGATGTTTATGCACTTGTATCTCTCCCAAGAAGTCTGAGTCTTGGCATATTCCTCAGTCCATGTAATAGGTTAAGAGAGAAATATGTTGGGAGAGGGTGGATTTCTTTGGCAGCCAGAAAACTTAAAATTCTACATCATTCTGGTCCCAAGCATATGACCCACCCCCCACCCCCCACCCAACAAAAAAAAAAACCCAGTATGTAGCTTTAACCGGGCGTGGTTTATTTTCTCCGTTTATGTTCTGTAGTGGAAAATTGTAGCAGACCAGTTATCATTACAGGATCACATTTGAACTTCGAAGGAAAATATACATGAAAATGATAGTGGTTACTTTACTTCTTTTCTATTTGCTCCCGTATCATGGAAGTGTTGTTTTCCTTTTTGCAGCAACCTTATGAATATGATGCCAAGTTCAAAGGGGCAGCTTGAAGCAAATGAATTCCAGCAGATGACATGGCAATATGGGTCCAGGAAGTTATGTAGTCGGAAAATCTTCTGTTGGTCTGTAATTCTTATGCATGTCCGTATTTGTCTTGAAAATTATTTTTATAATGTTTAGCAATTTATGGAGATGTTTGGAAACAGCTTTATACAGTCTTGTACTATGATATTGCTTCATGATGACCTAGCGTAGAGAAATGATTATGGCGGTGTCTTGTTATGAATCTAATGGCAGAAAGCCAGAAACATTTACTGATGAAAACATGGATTCGATTTGATCTACTAGTGTAGAACTTGGACGTTAAGTAGGTGCTTTGCAACATTGTAAATCATGTCAGCTGGGCTTAGGCAACATCAGAATTTTCTCCCACGAACATCTAGCCGGAACAGTTCAAACAATTCCGGTTGTGATTTACTACTACAAATAAGCTACTATGCAAATTATATTGTGAGGCACTTGAACCTGGTGGTAAGCCACCGCTTGAAGGTGCATATATAGGCTGGAGTGACGGTTGAGTATCTGAAATGATATGAATATACCTAACCTTATGCATGCGTGCACAGTTTCTTAATTAAAATAAATACGCTTCACCTGTAGTGTTTGGAAAAATTGTTGGACACTTGTTTTCCGGTGTAGAGAAAGACAAATATTGACTTCATGTGTCTTCTATTCCAGTATGAGACGACAAATATTGTCTTCATGTGTCTTCTATTCCAATATGAGACCCTTTAAATGGGTGAGAAAATGGTTGTTCAAGAGATTTATAACTATACAAACATTGATGTTGATTGTAAAAATTTAATCTTCAACAAATAATAAAATTTATTTATTTGTACTCATGGAAGTTGCAAAGCAGTTACAAAGTTACAAAAAACAGTACTAACATTTTTGGAAGATCTCGAGCACAACAAGACCTTGGTTGAGATTTTTTAAGTGATAAAACACCTTAGTTTCACAGTTGAAAGATGAATTGGATTCTTCTTCTCCAATTCAACTTCTATCATGATTATGAGTCAACCTCAGGATGTGGTTCTTGTCATGAATAGAATCAAACAATGACCTGCCACAACGGAACTTTACGGATAAATAGTGGAAAGGTGACTTTGGCCCTGTGTAGAGACCTATTCTGGCAAAGATGCATAATTGAGAAAGAACTGCATGTTGCATCTATCCAAAGTTCATCTGCAAGCCTACAAATTCATAACCGGCCTATACCTAGTTCCCGAGTAAAGAGTACAGTATTCACTATTGTACTCAACCATTGGACATATTGGTAAGCACTGAGCGTTCTGCATACACATTTTCAGTCCGAGGCTATTAGAATCTACGCAGAACGTTTCAATCCAACTCAGACAGATTGATGAGAGTAGAATGAGCTGGTGCGAACAGGAACACCAGAATTAGCTAAAGCCTAAAGCTACACTGAATATGCACTGGAAGAATAGATACACAGATATACTTAAACAGACAAATCATCTGATAAACCATTTGCAATTACTTATATGAGATGATTTCAATTGAATGTGAATCATACTAGTACGAAAACAGAAGCACTAAGTCAAGAAACTGTACTACAGTTTACAGAAATGCAGAGAGAATAGCCTCTTTCTTTATTTGCTCTCCTACAATTTTGGATCGAAGTTCTGTAATTATCATATTTCTACAATTCACCATATCAGCCTAAACCAATTCTATACCGAAAAGAAAGTTCTCCCCCAAAATCAGCATGCAAATGAACTACCTAAAGCTCATGATTCCTTGGTACCTGCCTGTGCCTCTTTTGACTGTGACCCTGACCATGACCCCTGCGACGCGGTCTCCTATTCGCATTCTGTTGTCGACCAGCTGGTGACTTCTTCACCGGAATGTTCTTACTAACTGAAGGCTTGTTATTTACATGGTGCTGTCCTCCGCCAGGAGACACACTAACCGGAGTCATTACAGAATAATTACTCGAACCTGCAGAATGATTTGACATTGGAGACGCTTCTACTGGCTGGGGAGATCCAGCGGGAGATAAATGACCCGATCCGTTCTCAATCAAATCTTCATGTTGCAAGCTGAAATCAGTGGAGAGAATTCCAGTAATTCCATGAACAACAAAACTCGGCCCGACGAAAAGATCCGGACGCGAAATCCTGGCTCCGTTCACCATTACACCGACGATCCGCCGCGAATCGCCTCCAAATGTCTTTCCGACGAGAATAGAGAAGTGAGGGAGGAGAGTCGGCAAGAACGGAGAAGTGAGGTTTTGGAGATCGGAGAATGTGAGACGGCGATTGGGGATGACGTGGTACCGGAGAGTGGTGACGTAGTCTGTGGCGTCAGACGCCATGTCTAGGTCGTAGATCGGACGGTCGCCTGGAGCGAAGAGAGTGAATTGAGGCGCGGCGGCGTGAGTAGCGGTGGTGGTGGAGAGGAGATGGAATTTGATTTCGGAGGTGGAGATGGCGTTGGTGAAGAGTCTGTAGCCATGAGTGCGGAGAGAGCGTAGTGCAGTTTCGAGTTCTTCGTGTGAGGAGGTGGTTGCGGCGGAGATAGTGGTGGCGATGTGGAGGAGGAAGAGGATGAGGAAGAGTGTGGGTTTGGAGGAGAAGGTAACTGCCATGGCAAATGAGTTTCAGAGGTGGTTAATTGGGGTTTGAATTGGGGATTAACTATTATCGCGCCTTTTCTATTTATATCACTATTTCAACCATTTTCAATCTATAAGGCTACAACTTCAGGAAATTATCTAGTACCTCCTATATCTCAACTGGTACCTCCTGAATCCTGGCAATTAATATATCCATAATCCAGTTACAAACCACTCGGTTTATATCTCCTTACAAACATACATTTATAATACGATAGTAATATGGGATTTCTACGGTGAATAGTAGTTGTACGACTTGTTAAAATGATATAATAATCGTACAACCGTGAAGATCAACAATTGATTTGATGTACTACTACTCTATATATGTACGGCAATATAAAAGTAGTCGTACTAGCTAATTAACAATTGTACCTCATATATAATGTAAATTTTAATTTTAAATTTTAAAGGACGAATTAACCTCCTGTTAGATTTGAAAGTTGCAGATGGCTACCACCTAGATCAACAATTACATATAAGTCCTAGTCGATAAAAATCAATTACATCCAGGTCCACAAATTTGACTTTCAGCGAATATAAGCCCGGAAAAATCAGTTATGCCCCTGTTTGAATTTCAGATTTTGC
>JAYMSP010006603.1:0-11362 GCA_036897095.1 Plantago elongata | reverse complement strand
TTGGTTTTTTAATTAAATATCCGGTTCCGGTTTCAAATCTCATGGTTCGGTTGCGGATTTGAACCCAAATGCTAATAAAATGGTTTGGTTTGGTTTGGTCGAGACCCATTGACAAGCCTACTCCTGGCAATGTCTCAACATGTTGGCACATGCAATGTTTAATTGGGACTGTTGTTCTCCAACCATGTTGTAAAAGAGGCCCAGATTACAGTTAAAATGCAATATTTGTATGTATATTTATTTTTTAAAGTTTTAAATATTTGTATGTATATATGTTTTAAAGTTTTAAATTTTAAAATTGATACTCGATAATATAGCGTGAAAAGGATTGTTATGCAAGTCAATTTTATAAAAGTCCGACTCGTTTAATTACACTATGCGGAATTGAGGAGAAACCACACACAAAAATTTAACAAAATTAAACATACTTCATCATCCTGTATAATAAGACACAAAATTTGTTTGTATTGATTTTAATGCAGTAAATTTTTTATTGTTATAATATAAATATTAAATAAGTTAGTGAAGTTACTTTTGTGTATAAGATGAATATTAAAGTAGTTAGTATATGTACATGTTTTATATTTTTAAAATGTATATAGGTTCGTAGGACGTCTTACTGTAATCGACAGTCTATTTCTGTGATCTGTACTTCATTATTTTCCAAAGAACACACAGTGAAAGCGTGTCTCTAAAACCAAACGTCCAGACCCGAAAACAACAGTCTAAAATTAACTGAAAAACCCCAATTGATTTCAAGCTTCTGATTGGAAAAAATGGATGACGGAGAAGGAGGCTTAAGCTTCGATTTCGAGGGAGGACTGGACTCAGGTCCGGCCCACCCGACCGCATCTGTCCCCGTCGTCCAGTCGGCGGCGAACGCAGCCTCTGCCGCCGCGAATGTACACAGCCACGCTGCCGGACCGCCGGAGGCGTCGGGAGGCGCCGGAGGAGGTCGTCGGAGCTTCAGGCAGACGGTTTGCCGTCACTGGCTGCGATCGCTGTGTATGAAAGGTGACGCGTGTGGTTTCCTTCACCAGTATGATAAGTCGAGAATGCCGGTCTGTAGGTTTTTTCGACAGTTCGGAGAGTGTCGTGAGCAGGATTGCGTGTACAAGCATACTAATGAGGATATCAAGGAATGTAACATGTGCGTGCTTGATTGTACCTATATGTTTTCTTTGATTTGTTTGGGAATTCGCGCCTGCTAATTGTTTATATTGTGATTCGATTGCTAGAATCGACCTATCGTGTATCCGTTTCCCTGATTTTGGAGATTTTGCTAGTTATTTGTCTTGTTTAGGATTTCAATTGGGCATGTGCATATAGCTATACTGTATGGGCGTGTATTTATAGTGAATGGTTATAATATTGCAAGTAGTTTCGTATTCTATGTTACATTCAGGAGAATTTGATCAGTTTGACTATGAAGTTATGCTATAGCCATTTAATCCATTCCCAGTGCAATTGGTGGTGATTTTTGTGTATTTAGACACAATAGGTTTAACTTAACTTCGTGTGATTGATAGGTATAGATATTGCAGGTAGATTCGTATTCTATGCTAGGAGGGAGGAGAACATGTATCTGTGATATATTAGTGTACCATAGCAGTGTGTTGATGCATGGTAGTTTGATTGGGAGTTGCTGGACTTCTTTTGGCACGGAGGTGAAGGATTTATGAGTAGTGCATAGTTTTTTATTCT
Organism: Plantago elongata; assembly: GCA_036897095.1. Lineage (NCBI taxonomy): Eukaryota > Viridiplantae > Streptophyta > Magnoliopsida > Lamiales > Plantaginaceae > Plantago > Plantago elongata. The sequence continues at coordinate 9,658 of JAYMSP010006603.1, read as the reverse complement.
TGTGGCTTGATGCAAGCAAAGCCATACATGGATCTTCTGTCGACATGTGTATCATACAGTAGACCTAATGCGTTTCTTTTGTCATATAGCCAAAAAATTGTGACTATATTCATTCTTTTTAATTCTTATCCTAGTTTGAGTGTTTACTACTCCATGATTATTGACATATGGTTTTTGATTATCTGCTTCCAGGTATAAACTAGGATTTTGTCCAAATGGTCCCGATTGTAGATATAGGCATGCGAAGCTACCTGGACCTCCACCTCCTGTGGAAGAAATTCTTCAGAAAATTCAGCAATTGGCTTCTTACAATTATGGAAACTCGAACAGATTTTTCCAGAATCGTAACAATTCTAATTATGGTCAACAGACAGAAAGGCCTCAACTTCCGCAGGGGCCAAATGGCACCAATAATGTAGTAAAAACAAGCACGGAGCCTGTTAACGGACAACCTCAACCTCAGCAAGCACAGCCTCAACAGGAGGGCAGCCAGGCTCAAATACAGAACTTCCCTAATAGCCAGCTAAATCAAGCTACTAGGAACTCGATAGCCCTACCTCAAGGAACATCTAGGTGTGTGCAGAACAATGTCTTTAATTAGGCTGCAAAAACAGTTAATGTATTTATATGTGGATGCTATTTTACAATAATGTTTACATCTGCTGTAATTGACTAGCTGGATGATGTATTCTATTGCTTTCTCATGTTTTTTTTTTTTTTTTGATGGTGTGTTTCCTGACACAACATGTAGAACGAATTGACATAAATCTCTATACATACCCCTTTTATTGGCGTTACACTTTACAATAAGCATAGCCATACTGTCCTGCCACTGGTAAATTACGGGATACCAGTGGTTGGAGCCCAGCAGGCTGCGTAGCAAGTTTTATTTGCCTTTGAACTTCTCATCTGTAGTGTGTTCATGATGAATTTGTGCATTTGCTGAACTGTTCAATGTTTCTTTATTAGAGCTTTTAATGGTGTAGTCTCCTGACGTGCAATAGTTCAGCTGCATGTTCTCATTCCTAGGTGGACATCTTATACGTGGCATGGCAAGTCTGCTTTAGTATTGCATTTTGGTTGACCTTGGTAGCTAATGTAAGAGCACATATAGTTGAGTTTTTCTGCGTTATTGAGAAGGTTTTCCTGCACTTTTTGTAGCCTGGGCATGTGGGGCACTCTGTCCTGTCATGGACCTGTGAGTCACAGATGCCTGTCACTGAAAATTGACTGGTCCTTATTAATTTAAGGTAGGCATTTTTAGGTCAAGCAGTGAGTAGTGCGCATCGAAACTAGGTTTTGTTATCCGAGAATAATGAAATAACAGCATTATTTGAATTTTTATGTGGAATAGTTGATTGACACCGGGCCATAATTCTTCCTCCAAGAACGAGGTCCAGTATTTTGTGCAAGGAGAAAGGGACTTCTCTCTGTTATATTAGTTTTTGTGTATTCTAATTATATGTGCTTGCAAGTATGTCTTCCTTTAACGTGTTATATACAGTGGGTCGTCTTTGGGATCCCAGAATGTGATAATCAGGTCAGCTCATGCCGTATTTTCTCCTGGTGCATCTAGTTTCACTATATTATTCATACATCATCAATATTGTGTCACACATTATTTCTGATTCTTAATCATAATGAGTCCCTGAATGTTGTTTAGAATGGTTGCATTTTCATGTTTCTTGCCCGAGTTTACATGATTTCATATGCATCCTTCTTGATAAACTATTTATCATAGATGCACTCTGAGAAAGCACTTTGATAAGCATGGCTAGTTTGTTAATAACTTGAGGTTCAAAAGGCTGACCTGTGAAATTTAAAACAAAATTATATTGCACTACTGTAATAGTGTAGTTTGTCCTGAATAATACAAGTGTGGGATTCCATTGGCTCTTCTTGTTGCACATTAATCTCTTAGTAATTTAACCTCAAGTTTCCTCTTGGAAGCAATGAAGCTTTTTTTGCTGTAATGGCCATGTCATTTTCTCATCGTCCATGGTGTTGTAGATTCTGAAAGGGTCAAATTTCAGTATAGTCACCGAGTTGTATCATTTGGCAATGGAATTCTTTTGCAGTCTCATTGCTATATCTTAAGCTGCTGTCTCGATCTCTATCTGTCTGTTCATGTATATTCCATCTCCCCTTGTTTAAGCATGTATGCCCTGTTTCATTCAGCCTGAGAATTGTCACTCATGCATTTATTCCATTATACTGTCACTTAGGTACTTCGTAGTCAAAAGTTGTAACCGCGAGAATCTGGAATTGTCTGTTCAGCAAGGAGTATGGGCAACTCAGCGAAGCAATGAGTCCAAACTTATTGAAGCTTTTGAGTCTGTTAACAATGTCATTTTAATCTTTTCTGTAAACAAGACTAGACATTTTCAGGTTGGTATTGGTGTTGCTTAGCAGATGAATTTGAGTTATGTTTTATTATAAAAAAGCCCTGTTTTTAGCATTAGTTACCCTACCTTTTGTAATAAATGTATTTTTGGTTGTCTAGGGTTGCGCTAAGATGACATCCAGAATAGGTGGCTCTGTTGCTGGAGGGAACTGGAAGCATGCTCATGGAACTGCTCATTATGGACGGAACTTTGATGTGAAATGGTTAAAGGTCCTTACAGTTTATCAGATATAATGAATCTCTATATATTGATGTATAAATATTGGATATTAGTATTATCAGTTATTATTAGAAGTTGCATATCACACTATGCTTGTTGATCATTTGTACAATAATATCACATAATCATATAAAGTAAAACTACACAAAATTTTAAACAAGAAAAGCAAAAGATAAAAAGGAGGCGATAAAAGAAAACTGAGGGAAAAAAGAAAAGAAAAAGAAAAAAAGTTAGCCATAGCATTTTAAGTGAAGAATATATTCTAAAGAAGATGTACGTGCAGTTTAGATTAAACCGGATTGTGTAATACTGGATGGATAAGTTTGATATTGAAAGGGAGATTTAGCATAGCACATATATTCTGTTGTTATACTATGCTTGAGTTATTATTATTACATTTCTTTCCTATCTTTCTGTTTCGAGTGCAATGTATTCTCAGTATCTTTTCTTCAGCATCCTTTTGAGGTTATATATTATGAATTGGGGACGTATAGTTACTTTCTGTAGCCTCAGATTTTGAGACACAACAAATGGCCAAGTTAGTTTGCTCCAGTAGCTTCCCTGTCACTGTGAGGATACTGAAGATGTTACACATCTGATTAATATGAATTGATAATGCAATGTTTCTTTGTGGTGTTTGACAAACATTCGTGTGCTTAATTACTTGTATGTCTAGATGTTGGACAGTTTTCATTATTACACAAAAGCTGTCTATCTCGCTTGCCAGACAGTTTTCCCTTTTTTCGTTTTAATTATTTTTTATATAATGACTGACTAAATCAGCAGTTTGCTTATTTACCTGTTAGTATTAAATGTGTGAACGTCTCTGTATTGTTTTCGGGACTTCCATGACACTTATCTTGATTCAAGTACAAGATAAAGGTACTCAATTGTGTATCGGAGTCTTACATGTCCTTGATGCTTTCTTGCTAATTCAGTTTTGTTCTTATGGTGCATTAACTGACTATGACATATATGTGCAGCTCTGTGAATTGTCTTTCCAGAAAACCCGGCACCTGAGAAACCCATACAATGAGAATTTACCAGTGAAGGTAGTTGCTTTGAAACCGAATCATTATATTTGAAAATTATGAAAATTCATACGTTTGTGGTTTCAAATATGAAGATCAGTTAATAACTGTTTATTAAAGCGAGTTGTTTTAGAATTAATATCTATTTCATATTTCCTTCATCCCTGTTCCCTTGGTTTCATGCGGCAGTAGTATTAGCTTATCTGAGAGATATGGAATCGATCGGAGACAAAACAAGTTTTCCTGGACTTTATAGAAAAATCATGTGAAATTTGAAATATATTTTCCCATCTTTACTAGACTATTGGGAGATTCGAAGTGTTTGATATATTTTTTGAATCATAATGGATGGTTTCCAAATCTCATCATAATGTCCAAGTATTCTCTTCCCCTTTGTTTGTACATCAAGTCTTTTCTTATTATCTGCTGTGAAGATTTTTTTTTTATAATCTCAAACTTTCCATTTGTGGCAGATAAGTAGAGATTGTCAAGAACTGGAGCCTTCTGTTGGTGAGCAGTTAGCTGCGTTGCTATACACCGAGCCAGACAGTGATCTTATGGTAATTATATTGCAACTGAACTCAAAATTAGTTAATTCTGCTTCTGTAAAGGGTTTCTCTGAGTTTGGCTGGTTAAATTTATAACACTCCTCGATCCCAATAGCTTCATCTGCTTCCCTTGTTTTTGTGTCCTGTAGCGGTTCCAATTTGGCGCAGACAAGCCTTCATATATCTGCCATGTTCAATGTTTCTGTTGATTCCAATAATTAATAATTTGTGTTCATTATTTATCTTAGGTAAATGTGGGTCTAATTGACAAAGCATTAGATTGCTCAGCTGCATTCTGTGTACGAGTATCTGTTTTGAGAAACTAGATTCCATGTTAAGTCGATAACACATCATTCCAAGCTTTTTGAGGACCTAGTTACCGATTGACCAATTAGTTGCTCATAATTTACTTACAAAATATGTAAATTATTTTCTATGAGGTTTTAGACAATTAAAACAATGGTTTGTCTTGCTCTAGGCTGTCTCCATCGCAGCAGAATTAAAACGAGAAGAGGAAAAGGCTAAGGGATTAAACCTTGAAAACGGAAATGAAAATCCAGATATTGTCCCGTTCGAAGATGAAGAAGAGGAGGAAGAAGAAGAAAGTGAAGAAGAGGATGAAAGCTTCGGAGCTCAAGGCAGGGGTAGAGGCCGAGGAATGATGTGGCCCCCGCACATGCCTCTTGCACGTGGAGCCCGACCGCTCCCACCTGGAATGCGAGGTTTTCCGCCAAACATGATGGGAGTTGATGGATTTCCTTATGGTCCAATGAACCCTGATGGATTCGCTATGCATGATCCCTTTGGTATGCCACCCCGAGGCTTTGGGCCATACGGGCCTAGATTTCCAGGTGATTTTTCAGGCCCAGGTTCTGGGATGATGTTCCAAGGCCGGCCTTCAGGTGGTTTTGGGATGATGATGGGTCCCGGAAGGGCCCCTTTCATGGGAGGCATGGGCCCTGCTGCAGCAAGACCTGGCCGGCCAGTTGGCGGGAGCACATTTTATCCACCACAACAATCACAACAGCCCTCCCAGAATCCTAATCGAGCTAAGAGAGATCAAAGAGCACCGACTGACAGAAATGATACTAATTCGGACCAAGGTAAGAGTCAACAAATGGGTGGTGGACCTGGTGGTGATGGGGCATATCAGCAGAGAGGAAGAGGTCAACATGAAGATCGTTACAGTGGTGGAAACAGCTATAAGAACGATGAGAGTGAAAGCGAGGACGAGGCACCGAGAAGGTCTAGGCATGGCGAAGGGAAGAAGAAGAGGCGGAGCTCAGAAGCTGATTCACCTGCTGGTTCTGATGAAAACTAAAGCAAGTGATTGCCAGGATGACAACTGTAGCCTAAGTTATACGGTCGCCACACAGGCTTAGACAGTTGAAGATGTTTTGAAAAATTCATATACATTCATTTCCTCTTTGTATTTGAGGAATAGAACTGTAGAAGTAGGCAAAGGTCTGTAGTAGAATCAGTACTAGTACTTAACCTGAAACTTCAATACGGTATGAGTTTGATGTATTACTATGTGCTACTAGTACAATTCAAGTTTAACAATTTACATCCTGAGTAGGCAATCTGGACTTTTCACATCTCCGATTTTCCTAAAATAGCACGTCTTCTGTGAACAATCTCTTTTCGGGCACGAGGAGTGGCACTAGCAACTAAAAAGTATTATTTTTGAACAAATAATGCGACTCAAACTCGACCTATTGATTGGAAGGGAAGCATATTACCAACTAAGCTATACTTCGTTGTCCAATCCAATTAAAATCCAAAGTATGAACTACCAATAACTCAAAGTTGCTTTTGCTAATGCAGTACCGTATTGATACTCTTCCGGAATAACTAGATGATATATGCATTCTGGACTAAGAGAATATACAGACGATTTGACTACATGTTCGAATAATTAGAAAATCATGAAATAAAATAATAATAATAATACCAGTCAAGATTTTACTTAGACAGCGAACTATTAGAACTGTAAGATATAAACAAAAAATGTTGTGAACAAAATACTAAACAAATTAAGTATGCTTTCCTAGAGTTTTTCTCAAGGGAAAAAAAAAAAAAATTAATAATTATAGATGGTTGAGCTTTTAAACCGAGGGGATAAGTTCCTTGCTGGATATACCGGAACATGCAGAACTGCTCCTGCCTCGTTCAATCAGGGTCTGTTCAGCCCACGCTATGCAGCACAAGAATGTACACGTTATTCTGTCAAATGAATTCCCTCACTTTTTGCATCTTCAGTTGAATCATCCTTTACAGTATGAGATTCTGTTTTTACAATGTTTTGGTCCCCATCAACAACTTCTGCAGATGGTTGACTACTGGTGTCAGAAATGACCTCCAGAGTCTCGCAGCTATCTGCAGCCTTCTCAGCTGATACTGATGAAGGGTTTGTTTTATCAGGCTCAACCGCAAATGATTGGGGTTCTTCCAATAGCATCTGGACATCGCCATTCTCTAAAGACGAGGTTTGATCCGCATCAGCAGAGTTTGAGGGTGGAGTTGAGTTGCGGGAGTCTGAATTTTCACGCCACTCAACCCACTCTGATGGCTTCTGGGATCCACCGGTATTAGTTTCTCCCGAGTCGGATGATTTGTTCATGACATTATCATCTAATATTGGTTTTGGTTCTGCAGGTTCTGATATGGCAGTCGCTATGCCTTCTTCAACAATAACCTCACCATCAGTTCCACGGTCCATCTCGTTTCCTTCACTGCTGTCAGGTAGGGAAGCATTTGAAAGAGCTGACGTTTCATCTGTTGTTCTTTTATCATCAAAAGCAAACCAATTGGAATTTGTGAAGAGAGACGAGCTGCATCAATTATCACGCTATCAGTGCAGTAATTGTAGGATACTTGAAAACACACCTCAAATTCTATGATAACACACCCTCATATGATCATATCAAATGTAGTGTCCAGTGTATTTATATTTTTACCTCAAATGCAGATCTATTTTTGTGTTTGCAAGTCCATATATTTACCCCTCAAAATACACCCTCCTCATATCTGTATTTTATTTTTAAGGTGTCTCAAACATAGTACAGATAAAATTAATTTTTGGTGAGTCAGTAATTTTGGGATACCTGAAATTATAGCATTTTATCTCAATATTGCATATTTTCCCATGTAACCCAGCCCTCAGGAAGTTGGAACTAGCACGTCTTAGAAACTTGACAACTCTTTTGGGGGCATACAGGGGACCTTGGTTTAGATGATAACGATGATAAAAGCAAATCATACAGTAGACTTCAGAGTTTAGCCATAACCTCCAGGATCAACTACCACTACTTTGACCAGTAAATGAAGCAAAAATGATTGAGGGCAATCCAACAAGGGCGTGAGCGCCAAATTTCAATAACCTCAAAATTCACTGAGGCAGTTAATTTAAGATAACTAAAGCAGGGAATATATACTTGCCTTTCCTGGTCATCTCCTAGCCGAAGGGAAGAAATAACAACTTCAGCGGATTCATCGTCAAAATACACATCCTGTGGTAAACAAAATTACTTATGATTTACCTAGTAAAGAACGTGTGACTAAAAATCCAGCATTAATTTGTGGAGTTGTCCACAAACCAAGAATAGATGAAAATAGAAATATTGTGATGCAGCATAAACCGACTTTCCTACACGAAGTAATTCTGAAGTACAACTATTGCGGTAATGTTAAGGGGCATGTTTGGTTGGCCTAACATTGTAGAAAGCAACATTGACGACTATACTTTTTGTGGTGCTTCATTATTGTTGGAATATTGAAACCCAGGCAATTAAGAATGCAGTTTACTCAACTAGCAATTTATACCGCAACATACATTTCAAAAACAGCAATAGCAGGTTGCAGAACTCAGGAGTGCTACTTTTTTTTTTTCCCTTAATAACCAAATAGACAAACTAGTTCAGGGAATAATAATAAAACACGGTCAAGTAGCAGCTGTCTTAAAAGATTCAAACAATAATGAATCTCAGTCACCCTTGTAATGATGACTAAAACTCATCTCTTCACGATTCATCTGTAAAGAGGGTTTGATTTAAGAACCAAAAGATGACGAGGAGATGACCAAAAGAAGGGACTCGGGGTGAATTTTTGAGATAAATTGATCGTTGCAACAACTTAGATCTGCAATCTCCATTCAAAACCTGCAAACAGCAGTTGCAGCTTGGCGGTGGAATGGACGGCGGCATAAATGTGGAAAGAGGAAGAGTGAAAGAGAAGTGGTGTGCAACGGCTATATCGGTGACCATGAAGACGAACTAAAAAAGATTAAATCAAATCCTACAATCAGCTATTCAGGTCCACGCAAGTAATTTCTGCTCAAAGTGGGAAGCAATCCGGAATCCAAAAATTATGTGGACCGGAGGCCAGACCAAGAATAATTGATCTGGACTAAATTGGAATTATTAGTTTTCTTCCAGTCCATTATCTGGACCGGACCAGAATTTAAACTCCCCTAATCACATTCACACATGCATACCTCATCATCACGTTCAAGAGAGACCTGCCCCTGCAGAAAGGTAAAGAATGTTAGAAACACTATTCTGTTGTTCTTACATAGAATAAAGTTTAATATACAGATCAACAAAATGAACCTCATCAGTGTCATTGTTATTGTACATCCCATATTGGAAGGCTTGGCTCAAGTTATTAGCCAATGCTGCAACATCATAATCTCTATCTTGGTAATCATCTTCATCACTATCTCTAGTCCGATCTTGCAATGAAGAGGGCCGACTGCAAAATCAATGTGAAAATTTATATATTCTTACAATGAAGCTGGCACTGAATATGAGATTCAGATGATAAAATAAACCATGCATTTGAAAACTAGTTAGCAATACTACGTGAAGCCATCCACAAATCAAAATGCAAGTTCTGAGGTCTAAAGTTTCTATATATAGACTTAATTGAACATTTTACATTTCCGGTTTAAAATTAATTCGTAGTCAAAGTCAGAAATGGTTGACCGAAAAAAGGCGGAGTATTTTAGAATTTTACAATTAATTCGTAGTCAAAGTTAATCTGAGGGAGTAGTATTTTAGAATTTTAAAATTAATTAGTAGTCCAAGTCAGAAATGGTTGATCTGAGGGAGTAGTAATTTAGAATTTTACAAAATTAAATTCCAAGAACTTTGCTAGATTATTAATGAGTACATGTATAATTGGCAGATATGGAAGAGAGTAGATCCAACAGCTACTCCCAAGGCGGAGTCTCAAAGATAGAAATTCAACGTCAACTGAAGAATAGGAGGTGACAATGCTAACGGAGACTAGATAGACACTGGACCTTATAGGTTTTTGCAGCAAATCAGAGATGTACACATGATTGACAAATAGACATTCTTTAGAAAGTAACTGAACACTCTGACATGAGAATGGCGCACTTGACCACTTCATTTTGGGCTAAGATTTGGAAGGGGGGGGGGATAAATTAAGA
>JAYMSP010006602.1:0-11362 GCA_036897095.1 Plantago elongata | reverse complement strand
TCATCATGATCCATAATTAAACAATGTCAACTTTGATCAAGTGTTCTGTTTAGTGTATGACTAAAATAGTAAACTTGCACCAGGAGAGGACTTTTAAGAAAAAATGGTATGATAATAGGAAATGTTCGGGTTGGACCATGTACAGTTGAACCAATTCGGCATCACCTGTAATTTCAATCAAGCCCACATGCAACTGATAGCCTTCTATCTATAGAAAAGCAGCAAATAGCTAAATGGGTATGGTTCATTTTAACATTGTCCATCGATCAAAATCATGGTTTTCCTGAACAATGCTTCTGAAATTGGATTAGATACATCCCCATTGTAAATTGCCTGAAATTTAAATTACATGCATCCACATTGTAAATGAATTGCGAGTGAGTCGTCGTTCTACTTTGAAGCTTCTCATTCTTGCCGGAATGTTTACAAGATATGCCTTACATTCAAGAAACTTGAGGTTTGACAGCATCCAATAATTATAATATCAAACAGATGAAAAAAATAGTGAAAATGATCAAGTTGTGCAAAAGTATGTGTGATTTGATTTTAGAAATTTCAGTTCAGTTTGAATTGCTCACTAGAATCACAATGCATTCTGAACTTGATAGAAGGGTGTAACGTGCTCGTGGAATTGTTATCTTGATTTGGGGCGGGGCATATCACATATATGCAAAAGTGGTGGGTCATTCGGTAAATATAGCAAAATTTAAACCCTAAAATGTATTTTCACTAAATAAAAAAAACTAGAAGATCTAGGAGTGTATATTTACTAATTCCATTTCACAGTTGCACAAGTCGACAAAGTTACTTAATTGATCAATGATTCGATTTCGTTACATTTACGTGTCAATAGTAAAAAGGTACATTAATTATCATGTTGACTTCCAAAATCGAATGAGCACGAATCAAATATTTTCGTTCTTAACGAATATGATAAATATATATTTGTTTTTACATGATCATAAATCAAAATTATTGACCTTTTTAAAATATTATATTACATACCGATGACCGAAATAGGCAAAACATAATATATAATATTGATAATCATATATGTATTTAACACCACCCTCTCCCTCGTGGAGTAAGAGAGTAAGAAAAATGGAATTAAAGAGGGTTAGAAAAAGGAAAGGAGAGGAGAGAAATATAGAGTGAGTTGTTATCTTGTGGCCCAAAACCTGAAAAATAATTAGAAAAAAATGAGAAAAGAGAAGACAATAGAGTTAGGGAAAGAGAGAGAAAAAATGAAAAGCCTGAAATAGAGATAGAAAGATTGGACAGAGAGAGAGTTGCTTCATTCAGCTCAAGAAGCAGCACAAACACACACACAAGTAGTAAAGAACCATTCTTTCACCTTTTCTCTCTGTGTAGACAACTACCCAAGTCGTATTTCTGCTCTATCTATACCTAAATTAGTCTATCTTTTTAAAATCTCAACAAAAATCCCATCTTTCTCTCCTTCTGGTTGTGATATGGCTGCTTGTGATATGGTATCTTTCATCACAGAGCTTCGTAAGGGTATATCCACTGAAACCCAGATCTCGTTTTGTCTCCTCACTCTCTTTTCTTTATTGTTTTCTTTATTCTTGCTCTAGATTGTTAGAGATCTAGGGAGATAGATAAGTCTTAAAACAAACCTCAAACTTGCTCTTTTTGTTTCTTTACTGATCTCTGTTGTGTTTTTTTAATGTTCAATTTTGGGGTTTCTTGTTGTTCTGTAATTAATTTTTGCGGCTGACTCTACTGTGTGGTGTGTAAATGGTAAATTTTTTCTTATTTAATGACGACAAGTTCTTGATTTGGTGTTTTGTGATATGACTATCGTGTGTTGGATGTGTGATTTGTGTAATTCATACGGTGATGTTTGTATTCTAAACATGCTTGTAGTTTTAAGCGACAAGTACATGACTTTTCCAGGTGAAAAGGCCCTTTCTTAGTAACTGATTTCAATGAAGTGGAGTCTGTTGTTAGCTGTTATCTGATGCGAGATTTCGACCTCTCAGCTGGATTAATGAAATGCACTTCTACTAGAGTATGCAATCTGAGCTAGTCTATTTCGAGATGCTTCTTGTTTATAGACAATTATGATTTGTTTATGTACTCTTGGTCAATGATCCCTTTTTCTGATTGTTTTATGCAAGTGTTTTGTCTATCAGTGAGTGGTTTTGTCATAAGTTTCTGACATTTAGAAGTTCATTTGCAGGTTTTGGGTGATACATCTCCGAATACCGTTATTTCTATTCCCGTCAAGTATCTACTTTTGCACGTAACCACCCATTTCTTGTCTATTTGGAAACCAAGATAAACAACAGAAGAATGAATTTGTCTGGAAAACTTACTGCTCCAAAACCATCCTTGAATCCCAATGCCGCTGAGTTCGTCCCGTCCTCTCTCAGGATGCCTGCGGCAGGTCTTACTAGTCCAGATGCTAACTCCAAGTTTGCGAACACCGCACCTACTATTCCGGGAAAAGCAGTATTAGATAGGTCAGAATCGTCAGTTTCAAACAACTCTGACGATGAGGCCCAGCAATACTGGCGTCATCAGCTCCCTGATGATATTACCCCAGACTTTAAGGTCATGGGTACTGAGGATGCTCACGGGATCAATGGCTTATCCTTTTCAAACTTATCCTTGGCTGATGTTAATGAAACATCGAGATATTCTGCTTCAATGGGCAGTAATTTTATGTTGAAGGAACAGCAAGGATATCCCATGTCATCTTACGGAGACTTCCTATCGCCTAGAGATTTTCAGCCTAAACCGTGGGACAAACAGATAATCAGAAATGATCAGCTTCTTGGGAGTGAGCCTCCTTATAATGGAAACTCTGGGCATTTCCTGCCTGATATGACGCCTGAGCAACTAATGGACAATGCAGATGTGAGTCCTCTTGAATTTTTGGCTGCACAGTTTCCTGGTTTTGCAGCTGATAGTCTGGCTGAGGTGTATTTTGCCAACGGATGTGACATACATTTAACAATCGAGATGCTTACTCAGCTTGAGGTAGTCTATTTCTGCAGTGTTGATATTTTTTACTCCAGTACTGTCATGTACTACTTGTGTTGACTTTGCGAGACATTCTTAAACTCAAATAAAGTGACGTCCTCCCATGCCTAAAAACAAAACCCAGGTTCAATGATGTTTTAACATTAATGAGATATGAATATTTGTGGGCTTGCATGTCTTATGAATTCTTTTGGCACTCAACGTCAACGAATTATAAGGACATTTCTAATCTGCACTGTCAGATAAGAGGACTGTACACTGTTCTTTGTATCTGCTATAAGAATGAATAATTATGTCTACCATCTTTAATCTGGTTCACATAGTGGTTCTCTATGAGAGTTGGAACTTCTATCTTTCTTTATCATTGTTTGTGGTCATACTTATATGTCTCATAGTGTATTGTACCTGTTGTTGCAGCTTCAGGTTGATGGGGGCTTGGGACAGGCTCTTACTCCAAAGGCCTTGTCGTCTCCAAATCTTGCCTCAATGGACTTTCCCGCTCTTTCTCCTACAAACGGTCAAAATGGTTTGGCCAAATTTCCTGACAATGATCTCCATCAGAATACAAATCCTTTCCGGTCTACCGAAAAAGATAATATGTTACTATTCAGGACTAGTTCATCTATACCATCATCTGGTGCCACAGATTTTGCCGCAGCCGTAAGAAAAATGCCATCTCAAGACTCCAGCATATGGAAGTACGACAGAAATGGTTCTCCAAGCGCTAGCAACACTGGATCGAGTCGAGGCCCACAGGTTCTTGCGAGCTCATATAATAGTGGACAGGGCAGAGGAGCCATTTATGCTAACAACAGGTTGCCAAATCAGCGTTCAGTTCGTCCAGCTCCTGTTTGGGTAGAAACTGGAGAAGCAGTTGGTAATGTTTCTGAGACTATAAAGTTAATTTGTGAGATAGCTTATGTTTGTACAGATGCTTTAACTTTGTTGGGACTGCAGCAAATATGTATAGTGAAATGCGGGAGGAAGCGAGTGATCATGCATGTGTGCGTAATGCCTACTTTGAGCAGGTAGGTACATTATTTGGATCCTATATGCCACTTGTAGAACCATCAGAAATTTTGTTAATTATTGAATGTAAAACTGCTTTGAGAAGGGATAGTCTTTTTATGGATATATTATATTGCCCCTTCCTTGCGAGCATGTTCATTTGCCCCTTGTAATGCAAATGGCTATGGATATACTCTTGAATCTTGATTCACTTTTTTCTTGTCAATCTGAAATTGCCTGTGAGATTAGGCTCGACAGGCGTACCTTATTGGTAACAAGGCCTTAGCCAAGGAGTTGAGTATCAAAGGACAATTGCATAACATGCAGATGAAAGCAGCCCATGGGAAGGCTCAAGAATCTATATATCGTCAAAGGTTTGCTGTCTATTGCTTAACATTCATGGTCCACATTATAGTGTTCGCTCTCTAGTGTCCACCAAGTCACATAGAAAAAGTAAAGAACAGAAAGACCCTGTCCAGGCTAAATGACTACATTTGTTTTCAACAGCTTCTAGCATAATTTTCACTAAACCACGCTTTGCAAATACAATTTCTAGCTTCTCATTTTTTAATACCAAGCTGTGAGAATCTATAAACAAAATGTTGGTCTCCCTAACTCCTGGCTTATTTTTCTCTGTAAATTTTTTGTGCATGCACTTCTCTTTGCAGCTTTCTTTGTACGTAATTTTTGTCAAACAATCCATTTGTTTTCTTAGAAGTCACTTTTGCCTTGTGTCTCTACCTTCAGCACTCATGTAATTGTATTATGGGAGTACCATATTTAACCTCTCATTCGATTCCATCTGATGCACTTGTAGTGAACTCACACATTTCTGTGTCTTCACAGGAACTCAGATTTGCACATTAATGGCCGTGAGCGAATGATCGATCTGCACGGTTTGCACGTGAATGAGGCCATTCACATGCTCAAGCGTGAGCTTGCTGTGCTGAAGAATGCAGCAAGATCAACAGATCAGGGCATACTCGTTTACATATGTGTTGGTACTGGACACCACACCAGAGGTTCCCGTACCCCTGCTAGACTCCCAACAGCTGTTCAGCGCTACCTACTGGAAGAAGAAGGCATTGAGTACTCCGAGCCACAGGCAGGGCTGCTTCGAATCGTTGTATACTGAGCTGGGGAAGGTATAGGAGATTTTTGACAAAACTACTCAGAAAAATCCAATCAATTCGTCCGGAAAAAAACCAAAAAAAAGGGAGAAGAATTTGTTGTATCTGTGTACATGGGGGGTAAAGATGGAGTAGGCACAAAAGGGAAAATGAACCAAAAAAGGTGGGATATTAAGTTGAAGGAAAGCAGATATGTCTGTACTACTGTTAACTTGTAGCTGGTCGAAAAGTTCATACTTTTTTGTAGCTATCAGTAATTTCGCCCATCGGCCTTTTTTGTGATACAATTTTTTTAATTTGCACATGTAACTTGATAGAATTATTATTACATATGATAGTTCCAGTTTCAGCAAGTCTTCTGAGAGGTGTTATAATTATCCCCATTCATGTAAGGTTTTGCTGGAAATTAGTTATGCTTGGGGTTCTATGCTTTACTTTTATAGTAGTATAGCTACAATGTCAGTTCAGGTAAAGCTGGTGGTCAGCTATGTGTCTTGTTGCCAAGCTTTGCACCATAATTTGAACCATAAGGCCATGTGCCCGTCGATGTTTCCTTAAGGTGGCTCCATTTAACAAAACCACTCAGCTATTACATCCTTTGCTCCGAAACAAGGTTTCCGCTTACCATTTATGACAATATTAAAAATAATACACCGTGCTAAATAAGGTGTCTAAATGCAAATTAATCAAATTTATATCCTATGAACTCACAGACTATATGTTTAATGAGACATTTGTGTCATGAATGGATAAAATGCAAAAAATTACACATTTATATCCACAAGTTAATTTAGAAAGTAACGGAATTTTGAGTGTTATCAACCTATAAGTGAAATAGTTTCTTCAATTTATTGGTCGGGTAAGTTGGATTAGACCAACTCAAAATGAGTAATTTGTATATAAATATATACCTTTTTACTATTTCTAGGTGTGATGTGACTCCATCATTTAGTAGTTTAATGAGTTATGCGACATAGTTATAATAATAAATATATGATATTTTAAAAAGAATAACGGAATGAAAATGTTTAGGTGCAGAATTAAATGCATAGGCATGAGTGTATTGAGTCTTGTTAACGAATACACACCAAAAAATTAAAAGTCCAAACTACCCAAAAGTCATTGTCATGTCTAATCAATTTTAGTTTGGTTTCTTTGCATGAACCTAATCAACATCCACAACGTTCAACTAGCTAGACTAGTCCAATCACTCTGTTCTAAATTATTTTCAATTCCTTTAGAAAAATATACTTTGGACCGCATCTGTGATAACTTTGAAGGAGTGTTGTGTGTGGTGTGAGGTTGCGAGCGGAGAAAAACTGAAATATACTTTCTAGCCAGTTGCTGAAAAATAGAGAAGAAGCTCTAAAGAAAGTGCAATAATGAAACGACACTTTAATCAGTAAATTGACACTTTTCCATGATAATTGAAGACTCATTATATTATTGGAGAATAAAGAAAAAGTGTTAAATAAATTATAAAAGTAAAATGAAATTTTAACAGGACAATAAGAGATTTATTATATTGTTTAATTATTATTTTTCATATGAACCTCCGATTACCATTTATGACAATATTATTCTTTTTCTTATGTTCAAAAGATTCACTTTGTTAACAACATAATTGATGATCGTTTTTTTGATAGCAAAGACTCGTGTTTAAACCATCTAGAGACCGTCTCTAAATATCTAGATTATAACATCATAAGTTATGTATGTTTTATGCCATAAAATTATTTAGAAATTTATTATGACCCTGTATAGCAAAACTAGCTTAAAAGCCACATGATAGTTTTATTTTTTTCCAACAAGCTAACTTGATTAGCTTTTCAAACTAGCTAGTTTTTCAGCTAGCTTGTCTATACTCTGTTTACCACTAGTTTTTCAATTTCATGAATTTTTTTTATAATAAAAAGCTTGTTACATGAACACACAACTTCTTAAACAAACTAACTGGTTTGAGAAGCTAATCAAATTAGTCTGTTGGAAAAAAACACTACCTTACCTGCTAGTGTTTTAGTTAGTTTTGTTAAACACAGCCTTAAAAAATTGTGTGTTTACGTAACAAATTTTTTATCAAAAAAGATTCAAGGAGATGAAAACTAACTGATAAGTCAATAGTACACTTGGCCTATGTTAGGGATTAGTGAATTAAATTGATTTTGGTTGATGACAGGGGCGGACCGGACCTAAGGGGGGCGAGCGCCCCCTCTAACTTCGGAAGTTTTTTATTGTATAGGTAGTATTTTTAAAAAAATTTAAATTTCGACTCTCCCAACCTTCATATTTATAGTTTTAGCTTTACGAGGTTAAAATTCTGCATCTATCCCAGATTGATGATACATATAATTTTTTAATATTGGGCTGGGTTTGCATAATTAGTAAATGGATAAATACCACGTTTTAAAATCAAAGGCGAAGATTACGAATTAAGCAAGCAACAAAATACCGACAATGGCTGCCATACAAAATTTCCATACGTGGATGTTGTCTTTTGTGCATAAATAGAGAGAATAATCGACGATACGACAGACACTTTTCTTTCTTTTTTTCCGACCACTAAAGGTAAAGCGAGTGAGAGTTGATTTGCAACTAATCTAATCTAATCGGATTGGACACTTGGAAATGGCGAAACCAAGCGAACTGCCGCACAAAGCTTTCGGCCTCGCCGCTACGGATTCCTCCGGCATCCTCTCCCCCTTAGACTTCTCTCGCAGGTAATCTGCACTTTTTTTTTTTTTGAAATGACAAATGTGACTCCGACCTATTGAACGGTATCTCCGATTTCTCCTGAGAAATGCCGTTTTCACTGATTTTTCATTTTCATTCTCAATCATTTCAAATCAAATCATGATGAATTTTTTAATCATGCAATGCACTTGTTCCGATTACTCCTTCTCAATCGACACAATCGTAGTAGTGTATTCATAGATGATGTTGCTTTCCTCCTGCATGTAGCTTCTCTGCCTGCCTGCTACTGTTTGTTTATTCCTATTTGCTGCCAATTCTGATGATGATCGATGTAGAAATTCCGTTACTAAAACGCTGTTTTCTTGTAGTGTCATTATTATTCTCGAAACTCAATTCACCTACCTATCTTACTAATTACTCCTTCCGTCCATATAATTAGACATAACTTTTCTTGGGCGTACTTTTTCTGGGAGGAGTCTAATTTTGTGAGTTTGTGTACGTTCATAAAAGAAATATATATCTTATTGTATGGTAAGGGTGGAGTATATCATTATTATCCATGTAGATTCTGCTCTTCTCCAACTATTTATACTGCTGCTGCTGATCATGATCATGTGACTATTATATTATACTACTTTGATTTAGTCAAATACTACTTTCATTAATCAGGTTTGAGGAACTTTGATTGGCCTAGCGAGTAGCTACGCCCATTAATGTTATGTGGAATATAGGATGATGATTTTTCAACTTATTCATGTTCTAGTCTTTAATTAACTCTTATGCTTGGCAGGGAAAATGGTGCTCATGATGTGGCTATCAAAATTCTTTACTGTGGGATTTGTCACTCTGACTTGCACGCTCTCAAGAATGAATGGGGTTTTACGCATTATCCTGTAGTTCCTGGGTATCGTTTTTATACTCTAAAACTCTTCCTAATTCTCTTGTTGTAGACATACATAGATTCATCATCAGCTGAACAACGAACAACGAACCATAGTGCTGCACTCTAATTTTGTCTTTGTGGCAGCTTGAAACGTGTTGAAAAATTAATACTGTTCTTTTGTGTAGGCATGAAATTGTTGGTGTTGTGACCAAAACTGGGGACAATGTCGAGAAGTTCAAGATTGGTGACAGAGTTGGAGTTGGAGTGATTGTGGGCTCTTGCAGGACATGTGATCTCTGCAAACAAGACTTGGAAAACTACTGTCCTGAGATGATATTCACATACAATGCAACGGACAAGGATGGCACAAGGACTTATGGTGGTTACTCTGATATGATTGTTGTTAACCAGGATTTTGTGGTTTCCATTCCAGATGCACTGCCTTCAGATGCAACTGCACCTTTACTATGTGCTGGGGTCACTGTTTACAGCCCAATGAAGTACTATGGGATGACTGAGCCCGGGAAGCACTTGGGTGTGGCAGGACTTGGTGGACTTGGCCATGTTGCTGTCAAGTTTGGCAAGGCTTTTGGGTTGAAAGTTACTGTCATCAGTACGTCTCCCAAAAAACAAGAGGAAGCTATTAACAAGCTTGGTGCTGATGCTTTCGTTGTTAGTACTGATCCTGCTCAGCTCAAGGTATGGAATTAGTAATTTTATTTGATTTTTGTGGATACTGTCAAGGTTTTTCTATGTAGAACTTAGATTTACGAGTTATATATTCTTGTCTTGATTTCTGAAGCATCAATATATTAACTTCCAGACATTTAAATTGGAGGTGAATGGGGTTGTTGGTATGTTTAATCTGATGCGGCATTTCTTTCTCGCAGGCTGCAATGGGGACCATGGATTTCATCATTGATACCATAGCAGCAGTTCATCAGTTGGCACCATTGCTTGATCTGCTAAAAATGAATGGAAAGCTAATTACCGTTGGCCTTCCTGACAAACCCCTCGAGCTACCTATTTTCCCGCTGGTTATTGGTAAGACATGCATTCACCTTCAGTCATATCAGTCATTGCTGAGATGAACTTCAGATTTATATATTTCGTCTATATATGATGCATTCTCTAATGAAACCAACATATCTGCCTCTCCGTGTTTCAAGCCATTTATTCATGTTAACTTAGAAGAACAGAGTTAAGCATAGACAACCAATACATTTTTTATTTGTCTCTCACTTTTCTACCATGCTGATTTACATCTGTCCTGATTAGCTTGAATTTCTCTCATTTTCTTCTAATTGAAATAGGGCGGAAGCTCGTTGGTGGAAGTGACATAGGTGGTATTAAAGAGACACAAGAGATGCTCGAATTCTGCGCAAAGCATGGTATTACTTCAGACATTGAAGTGATCAAAGCAGACTATGTCAACACAGCAATGGAACGGCTTGCAAAATCTGATGTCAGATACCGATTTGTGATTGATATTGCAAACTCCTTGGTCAGCAAAGACTAGATGGCAGCAACACCATCTTTGGCAATCAACTGAACCATTTTGGAGGGATGTCTGATCATTTTATTCAGTTTGATAGTGCGAGACATATTTTCCAGTATTCTATGTCTTTCTGCATCTTTTGATCACATTTTTTCTCTATTTACATGCACTCAGACATAGGGTCCGGATCTTCTATCCCATCTTTCATATCCCAATTAGTATCCCATTATCGTAAATCACACATGAATTAATTATGATAAAATAAAAGGAAAAAATTGCTATCAACTCCAACTAAAATGGTCTTTATTAAACTACTTTTAGCTAATAAAAAAATACATGAAAAATAATATAAATATTAATTTTAACATGTTAAAAAATTATTTGTACCACTATAAAAAAATTAAACCTTAAAATTGATAAATATACCTCCGAAGTCAATCAAATAAAGTAAAATGGGTTTGGTTCGCCGGCTAATGATTCGTCAAAAAATAAATAATGCAAATGAAACAAATATAATAGATATAAATTTTGGGATTTAGGATGGATCCTTGTTGAAGTTGATTCAGAAACGTGAAGAGAAAGTGGAGGGGAAGATAAGTGTTGGCGTCGAGTAAAACAATATGGAGAAAAATTGAGTAAGACTTTCCTAATCATAAGTATACATGATGACTGAAAGATAATATAGATGATGACTATTTTAAATTCTAATTAGAATGATGCGTGTTATGTTTTGAAGAATGGACTAATTGGGACATGGGGAGTGGGATAGAAGATCCGGACCGACAAACTGAGGCCTGAATTTATAAAACTGAAAATTCAATTGTTTGGATTCAAATTAAATATTTATATTAATTTTTTTATATAAAAATTGCAACTGAGTTGAATTCAAATTCTATGCCAATGAGTCTGATAATTTCTCTCAACTAATGCATATCCATTCATTGAAAAATGCAATACATCTTTAGAATCAAGAACTGATTATTGTTATTTTCATTATCGCTTGTTTTCTAAGATGTATTTAGAAGTTTAGGGTTTAGGGTTTAACAAAAACACAAAAAAGTTCTAACAAAATCTACATTCAAGGCAATTAAAAGTGAGCAACTAATATACCAAGGCATATTTTAAATGATGATGTGGAGAATA
>JAYMSP010006601.1:0-11363 GCA_036897095.1 Plantago elongata | reverse complement strand
CGTTGTTGGCTGTTGAAGAAGAAGATGAACGGGAAATGACGGTTTTACCCCTGGCTAGTGAAAGGATGTTTTGATACTTAAGGGCTTTCTGGTCATTTTGCTTTATATATAATAGATTCATTCTGGATACTGAATGGCTCGTAAATAAAATCCGAAAAAATACCAAGCCAATTCCCGGACATTTGTTGAGTTATTTCCGAGCCGTTGGTAAAATAAAATAATTATTTTATAATATAATATTATTTTATTATTTTATTCGGTACGTACAAAATTTGCGGTTGTTACAGCACAGATAACAGAAACACGGGCAGCATACCCGCAACACATTACTTAGCACACGCACAAAGACAATAACACGTACAGATATTTTTTTCATAACCCTGCATTGGTAAAAAGGTAGTGCATGACAGGCATGCAAAACTTTCCAGTAACAGTGTGTGATCAATTAAGAAAATAAACTCAAATGGCAACAGTAGAGCAGAAGTTGTGATTTACTTCAATAAATGCCACACCAATTAGGTTAAGTAATATCGAGTAACAAATGACTCCTATAGACCACAGTTCACATAAGAAGCAGGTAGTATTCCATCCAAACCAAAACATGCAGGATCACATTCCATTTTGGTTTGTCCTAATATTCAGGCTACTCCTCCTCGTATAATCATTCATCAGGTACTGTCTTACCGGGTCCCTAAGTTAAAATTATTTTTCAATTGGGATACAGGTTTTCATGCTCATTAAAAAGTAAACAAGACAACTCATCGGAAATCAAATAGGTTTGAGCTTCTTTATAATCATTCCTAGAGCAGAGTGCAGATTGAAGCCAGCTGAAAATTTTCCTTCTCGACTGCGTATGGATATATCTGGTCAAGATCCTCAACAAAATAGACTAACAGAACTTGCAGACCATCTGCCTGTGTACGTATGCACTAATACATATAAGAGATATCAGCACTTTAAGTACACATAGAAAAGTAGACCCAGGAACAGTAACCAAACAGCACATTGACAATACATACATAGATACATAGTGTTCTATCATTACCAGATAAAATATCAATCAACCCCAAGAGAATTAGTTAATTAATTATTTCATTATTATGATTCCAACTCAGACTCAAGGCAGCATTAGTTGGGCTCGATATGGACAATACTAAATTCACACTATTACAGTTAACCAACACAGAGTAATTCACACCATGAACAATTCACTTAGACGCAGACTAGGCAGTGTGCAGTGTGTAGTGGAACCAAATAAACCACCTAATAATCGACGGCCAGTCGATCACAATTTGCAAGAAGGCAGAGCACCATTTAACTACACTAATAGATCAATTAGGAAAATGCAAAACATGAAGAAGATTTGAACTTCCACAGACAGATAGCAGCATATAGACAAATACGAATCTAACCAAGCAATTCCAACCAAAGATACAATTACCTAACCCCCAAATTAAATTACCGGAGAACCGAATACTAACCACAATAAATTGAGAATGGAGAATTCGAGTCGCGATTGAACAGGCGCAGTGTGGTGGTCGAGTGGTAGTGTAGTGACGAAAATCAATTGCGCTATTCCCAAAATTCGATTATAATCGAGGAGGGAAAGCTACTAACCGGAATCTGATCGCGTGAGGCGACACTTGTCCGGGAAGTGGGCACGGTGGTGAAAGGCGTGAGAGGAGTAGAAGAGAGAGAGGGAGGAGAGGAGCGAGCAGGACTGGTGGTGGATGGTGGCTATATATAGCCGCGAAATTGGTGAAGTCAGTCGCCTCGTCGTCGGTGCGCCTTCTTGCCACTGACACACATCCTCCACGCGTCCACGCAGCGCCCTCCCTCGTGCCGTTGGTGGCGGCCGCCGCCTTCCTTCTCCGAGAAGGAATGGCTTCCGATTGGATCTCGTGGTGGCTTCTCGGGTTTCGGGACGGAAACAACTTTAAAATGGCGGCTGCGGGTGTTTGGAAATTGCGGCGTAGTCGGTGGCTGAGTTATCTTCTCAGAGAAGCAGCCATGGCGGATTTTGTAGATTGGAACGGGAAGGAAATTGATTTGCGGAAGAAATGAGTCTGAAATGACGAATATGCCCTTTACTTAAAAGATAAGAGATGAAGGAGCCAAGGGTAATTCGGTATTTTTGTTGTTATATACAACTGGCTCCTTCTGGCTTCCAAACGACTCGCAAATAAAATCCGGAAAAATGTAAAATTGATTCTCGGACAATATTTACGATGAACTAAAGCCGTATAAAAATAAAATAAATATTTTTATTTTTTTATTTTTTTATTATTTTATTAATTTAATATCAACTATTAACTTAACGCTTATTCGGGGTCAACCGGTAGATACGACCTGATCACTAATATTCGAACTCAATTCATTTCAAAATAAAATAATATAATTAATAACACGTAGGTGATCGAACCTTAACCGAATCCGGTTAACCAGGTCGTCACATTTGTATTTATAGAGTTTGAAAAAAATATAGCCGTTGGAGTTTTTTTTTAATTACCTCAAAATTTAATTTTAATAAGATAAAAAGAAAAATAAAGCTCGACCATATAGTCGTTGGTGGTGGACCCCACCACCAATGGCCATATTGCCGTTTCCCCTAGAAGTGGCCATCACTTCTATGGCCTACCGTTCCTACGGCCAGCCGT
Organism: Plantago elongata; assembly: GCA_036897095.1. Taxonomy (NCBI): domain Eukaryota; kingdom Viridiplantae; phylum Streptophyta; class Magnoliopsida; order Lamiales; family Plantaginaceae; genus Plantago; species Plantago elongata. The sequence continues at coordinate 8,706 of JAYMSP010006601.1, read as the reverse complement.
AGGGAACAACCACTCCCATTGAAAGTAGTCTAAAGATTGGAGAGTGAAATTTGAGGCGATATCTTTTTAGTTGTCCCGTGCTCAATGTGGGGAGAGTTGAACAAATTATTTATATGCATTCAAATTAATTTGGTTAATTATATTTAGGACGATTTACGTCTGACCACCTTTTTAGATACACATAAACGTTTAGGTCCCTCACGTTTTTAATTTTACGATGAAGGACAATCTTTGAACTAGGACAAATAAATATTTACGTTGAGGTCCAAAAGTCAAACTTGATGAGAGAGGGTGTGAAATACTCGTTTTCTTTTCCCTTTTCTTTAATTACTACAATTTCTTTCCCCTTTTCTTTCATTATTGAATTGTATTTCCCTTTTCTTTAATTACTTCTTTTTCTTTAGTTACTTCTTTTTCTTTATCATTTTCGAAAATTACAAACAATCTCATCATCTTCTCAAACATAAGGGTTTTGAGTTTTCGAAAACCTTAAACAAATCCCTAAGATTTCAATCAATGTCAAAACACCTCAAACAATTTTCATTTCTTCTTTTAATCGGAATCGGAGCTCCATCGGAGATGATTGGAGACCAAAGCTTCAATCGAAGCTACTCCGACGAAGAAGCAGCTGCTACGCGGAGCTGTAACACAACTCTAATCGGAGTCGTAAGAGCTCGATGGAAGCTGATTACACAGCTCCAATGGGAGCCTTAAGAGTTCCGATGGGAGTTGCTTACACAGCTCCCTCCAATTGTAGTTGTGTAGAGACTAAAGAAGAAGAAGAATATAGAACAAAAGAAAAGGAGGAAAGAAATGAGAAGATGTCAAAGAAAATGATTTATTAATAATTTTAATGTTTACTAATTAAAAGAAATGGTTCATTCCTTATTATTAAATATAGCATGTAACAAGAAATGTTCTAATTCAGGAATAAAAAAGATATTTAACAAAAAGTTAACCATTTGCCTAAAATTGAACCTCGTCGTAAATTTTAAATGATAGACCTAATCGTTTACACACTATTTAAAAGGGTGGCTGGGTATAAATTTCCCCTATATTTAATATGATATTTTTTTGTAAGTAACTCCGTTTGTAGGCTGTTTAAAATAATAAAAGACATACAAGTCATAGTTATCGCTGATTTTTTTGAATGTCTAATAAAAAACTTAAATACTTTTCATAAGCAAAAGATACATTTTGTTAATTATTGATATATACGTTTCGCATAAAAATATATCATTAACAACATATATCTATTTATATTAAAAAAGTGTAGACGTTTTTTCACAAATATTTCATGTTTATCAATTGAGTTAATCTTCAAAAATTATAATCTTTTTATAAAGAAACGGGTCAAGGTTATCAAGAAAAAAATAAAATTTGATGTTACTGATGATGATTTCCATAATAGAAAAAGAATATTCTTTTTGTTATGAACATGTACAATTTAGTTAATACCATAAATTATTTTATAAATAATATAATTCTTTTTCTAAACAAGTTATTCAAAATCAGAATACCGCCTTCTAGATGACAAGCGACTTTATATTTTTATGATTACTTACTCATGATAATAATCGTTAAAGCGTTCGTAGTCAAGTAGCAAGCTGAGACACCCCGTAACCATTAAATCACTGATTCAAATTCCCAAAATAGATGATATTAGTCTTTTGTATAGAGAATTATCGGAAAATTATTGGTTGTAAGTATTTATTGAATTGAATATTGTAATTGTAATATCTTAACTAAAATAAATTTAAAAAATCATGCTAATAATCCAAACTAGTACGGGTAGGAAAAATTATGATTTTTCTCCAATAAAGTTATATATATTTGGGGTTTTCTATGCATATAACCTTGTTTTCCTTCAAAATTTAAGGGTGGTGAACGTGACCCTTGGTTTGTCTCTGTCCAGGTCGAAGTTTGATTTCTTCTTAAATAGTATAAATCGATCCCCTCCTCAAGCATGAGTCCACTCTCAATGGTAGTGGTCGTGACTCCGCGACAAAGCATGGCAGATCATTCTAGTTTATAGGATCTTCAAATTCTAGGTAAACTTTATTGATTTGTTATTTTTGTATGTTCCCTTAAAATTTAATGCATGAAGTTACTCCACCACTAACAAATAATAATCAATCTCAACTTTACAAATGAATTACAACTTTTGTCACTATAAATACACTATTTCATACATTATTTATTTTATATCATACTTTAAATTTTCACATAAAACTACTCATCAACTTTAATGTACGAAGTTATCCGGGATAAATAGAATATAAACATATGGTGGATCTAGGAAACTAGTCATATGTTGGTTTGTCCTATCAGTTTCATATAATTTTAACCTTTAAAACATTAATAATTTCTTTTGAACAACGAAGTACAACAAAGTTGGTAAGACGATTCCTCTCCAATTAATAAGTTGAGATTTCGAGTCACTTTTACTGTTAAAAATAAAATAAATCTTTTGAAATATAATTACAATTATAACAATTAGACATGAATAAATTAATCATCAATATATTTGATAGACTCAAATCATCATTATTTACATAGATAATAAAATCATTTATTATAGAGAATCAAACATGTGACCTCTTAAATACAGAGATGTCTTAGAAATTAATAGATGGTCAAAGAAAAAAAACGTTAGTTATTAAAAATAAACGTTTGAAATAACAAAAGGCAAACCTTTAAAACGGACATGGGATCATAAATGTAAACCTATAAAACGGACATGGGAAGATATGAAATGATTATGCGGGAGGGATGGAATATATATTGGTCGTCCGAATTAAGGCCACACCTGGAAAGTACAAACATAAACCACAAGAATGAATCTAGCTAGGGAAGTAAGGACCAATGAAGTTGCATGATTTGTTACTCCACTTCCAAAAGCTAGTGCCTACAAAATATAATATACTTCTGAAATCTCAATACAATACGTACCATCCATCCATCTATCCATTCATTCACCAAATTAATTACTAGTCATGATTGATGGGTAGGATTCAAGAATATTCGCTCCATTTGGATTAAGACAAAATTAAAAAAATAGTGCATTCTTGATTAATTGGAACTATTCCCAAAAAGAAGGAAAAATTGTCACCCTTACGTACTTCATCTTCCGTTCCATTAATAATGAAATAATTTAATTTTATAAATATTTAAAAAAATATATATAATATATGATTAAAATGAGTTTGAAATAAAAAAATATATATATTAATGCAATAAGGTATAGTTAAAAGTAAGTTGTATTGTAAAAGTTATTTTCACAAATAAAAAGTTATATCAATTTAATAAAACGTTGAAAATAAAAGAAATATTTCATTTTTAGTGAGACGGAGGAAGTATATAATATTTTTGTTAATTAAAGATTTGACTCCCAAACTCCATTTTGTAAAAAAAATAAAAAAATTACAACTACTTTCACCATCAAAATTATACCAAGGACATCAGTACCAACGCTAATACACCGCTTTATTCTAATAAAAGTATAATTTTACATGTACGACTTCAAACGCAAATCCCACACAACACACAATAACAAATTATAACACTGGTAATCCAGTTTCATAGAAATATTTTAACATCTCCAGTTATAGGCATCCTTACATAATTGTACAGTTCTCAGCTCCACTCGAAACTTTTTCCACCGATAAGTTGTTGTGCCAGCCACACACCCATCATCATCAAAATTACAATTGATCGAACGAATATCTTCGTTTCCATCCTGTAAAAAAAGTATATCAAAGAATATTGCAGAATATACATATGTTAAATGATCATAGAAAGAATTTCAATTCTTTGGTGCATTTAATACAAAATTAAATTAGTTTGAACTTACTCTTGAAGGGAAGGTATGTGCACGAGAAATAATAGTATAATAACAATATTGATAGGAGAAAGTTGGAGAATTTTCAGTTGTACTTATTGTGAAAATGGTGTGAGTTTGAGCTAGTTGACATAGTAGTATTTATCAACTGTTTATGTGATGACTATTGACTAGTATTTTCTTCAAATATAACAATTCAATTTGCTTATTATAACACAAAGTACGCGGATATACTTTAGAATTCAAAGGTAATTATTTTTTTTAACAAGTTAAAATATATTATTAGCACCAGAATAGGAATACCAAGTGTATTCTTCAAGCTGGACAAGAATAAACCCCAAAATGTACACAAACTCCATCAAACATATAAAGGGAAACATCGACAATGCCCGATAAACAAAAGAAAACAACGTCTACAACTACAGGAAACTGAACTCAGCCACCGAACTAATCACTGACCATCCTTTCCTCCCATCGTCAAACATGTCTCATCCCCAAAGAAATTGAATCAAAAGTTAGGGGGAAATAAGGTCCGGTCCGAGGTAGTTAAATATCCCTTTAGATAGGCTAGAAGAAATAAAAGATGATTTACCACAACGACACAACAGCCCGTCCCGCACTGGAGCCACCACTAAGTCAGAGACGGAAAACAGAAATCAGGAGACCCCAAGCTAAACAATCAAGACTACTAGTTACCCATAGATACATTCAAAATATCCGGCGGGCAAACCTCCCAAACCGTCACACTATAATCACACCTAATAATGGAACCCCTAAAATAACTCTATACATATAATTTTGCTCCACCAATGTTCAACTTCTGGGTCCACACCCAGATAATTACCTTCAATTCCATTTCATTTTTTATTTAAAACATTAAAAAATATATTAATACTATCAAAAGTGTACAAGAGTATAAGGAATGCTCGAGATTCAAGTCTTAAATTATATTAACATCATTTACCACTATTACAAATTAAAATAATATACAAATAAGCAACTCTAAACCAATCATTATATCAATAGTAAACCATGAACTCTATTTTCTCATTCTCAAGAGAACCGTAGATTCTCAATTCGGGCGTGAAATCTTACGATGAAGGAATCACCATTTTTAGTAATGCGACTTTTGCCAAAACAATCACTTTCACCAACTTCAACTCTTCCAATTTCTATGACAAACCACATGTGCCGACCAATACGGATTCATCGTTAAATAAGCTTTCGACTACGACGACATATACTAAATACTAACCAACCACATTTAAATCTTCAACATATGCATACATACCAACGCAAGTTTTAAAATATTAGCATATTTCATATTAAATCAATATAGTATAAAGTCGTTATATATTACTCGAGGTCTAATTTTTAAAGACTCACTTTTTTTTCATTACTAACAGTTTCTTATTTTATGTTTAATATTTTGTTCTTCTAGAAACTCATTATCTCGACTTGTTAATTTTTTATCACTCTTTATCATATTTTATCTACTCACTCTCGGCTAGTTTGTATGTTCACTACAAGAAAAATGTTACATTAGTCACGAACTCACGATACATTAGCTACTACAATAAAATGTATGCTAGCACCAAGTTACAACTACTAACCTCTCAACATGTTTAAATATTACTAAAAAACAAGTAGACAAAATAAGTGCACGAGCCTAAAACCAAAAAAAGTAGCAAACAATATAAGTCAGTCAAACAAAGTGGACAAGTCTAACAAAAATTCCTTTTATTTTTCGTTTCCTAATATTTTTCTAATTTTTCTTAAAGTTTTTCACATATTCTTATGGCTTCCTGTCATTTTTATAATTTATGCATTTTAATCATTTTTATTTTAAATTTATTTATTTATTTATATTTTTCTCTAATCAAATAAATTAATAATATTTTATATTAAATTTATAATTTTCATATTTTATATAAATTTATGAATTATACAGAAAAATTGTAAATTAATTTTATTAAAAGTCTACGAATCTCCTAATATCAATCTCCAATTGCCGCATTATTAAAATAGTTCGAAATTAAAATTATTGAGTATCACTTTTGAATGCAATGTCATTATAATGTACCATTTATTTATGTGTATATTCTACCAATATTAAAGTGATTGATTGGTCCGCATCTTTTAAATGGGCGCATGGAGTAAGATTATATGTGGACTAAAGAAAGGGCACATAAACAAGTTAGCGTCACTCGATTTAAGTCTATTTTTCTTGATTACCTAAATGTGTTTGGTGATGTAAATCTGAGCCCAATAATGAACTTGGTTGAGAAAGAATTTTTCAAATGTGTTTCAACATATAAGCAGTATTGAGAAAGGATAGATTCCTAATATCAAGTCCACCAGAGGGTTAAGTTTACAAACAAGATACTATCTAATCTTAGCTCTAGTTCTCCCAGAAGCATGACCATTCCACAAGAAATGATTATTGATAGAATTAAGTTTAGAAATGCAAGACTCAGGGATTGTCACCACAGACATGTAGTAAGAATGGAATTAGACACAGCCAATTTACCAGCATAGGACAAGTATTTAGTATACCAAATACCAATTTTGCTCATGGTTCTACTCACAACATGATCAAAAAGATATCTCTTTTTATGACCCAAAAGGAAAGAAATACCTAAATACTTGTCCACTCTTCTGTTCCTTATGACACCTAAAGAATCACAAACCTTATGCTTGATAAGAATAGGGGTGTTGGGAGAGAAAATCACTCTAGACTTCTCCCAGCAGACAAACTGGCCAGAAGCCCTACCATAGGCATTGAGAGACTCAATTAAACAATTAAGGGAGTTTTCAGAAGCCCTACAAAACACCATGCAGACATCAACATAGCAAAGCAAAGGAATGGGAGGACCATTTCTACTAGCCTTGAGAGGTTGAAAAGTCTTACTACAATGATGTTTAAGAAGGAGATGAACAAAAAGCTCTTGGCAAAGAATAAACAGATAGGGAGACAGAGGATCTCCCTGTATTAAACCTCTTTGAAAGTGCCAAGGAGAAGAAATCAGATTGTTGACTTTGACAGACAAGGTCCTAACACAAGTGAAAATAAGCTTAATAAACACAGGAGGGAAGTTAAACTTATTAAGAGCCATTTCAATAAAATTCCATTACATCCTATCATAAGATTTTTTCATGTCTAACTTAAGGCTAAATACCTGGCTTTAGATTTTCTTTTCTTGTTCAGAGAATGAAGGAGTTCATGAGCAATCATGACATTGTCCCCAATTTGCCTTTCAGGAACAAAAGAGGAGAGACAAGTTTATCCAAAAAAAAAGGCCTAATCATATTCACAAGTAGCTTGGAGATGATTTTGTAGCTAACATTACACAAAACTAATAGGTCTAAATTGACTAGGTACCTGAGGGTTACCTTTCTTATGGATAAGAACAAGGAGGTATTATTCATATCAGGGTCAAGAACACCATGAGTTAAAAAATTCTGAACAAACTCAAGGACCCTATCCTTAATGATGTCCCATGAAACTGGCAAAACAAGGCATTTAAACCATCCAGGCCAGGTGCCTTATCAGTTCCAGTAGAATGCATGACCTCAGTTAATTCCTCTAAGGTAGCAGGTTTAGTAAAAGAATGCCAAGTCTCCCTTCCAAGAGAAGGGGTGATAACATCAGAGAAAGAATCTAAGTGAGTACCTCCAGAAAGAGCTTGATTGGCATAAAGATCTTTGAAGGTATCAAGCAAAAAACCATGGTCAGTGATCCACTCCCCACTGGGATTCTTGATACCATGGATGAAATTTTTCCTCTTTCGATGAGAGGCTTTGGCATGAAAAAACTAGGTATTGTCATCTCCAAGTTTTAGCCAGTTTCTTTTGGTTCTCTGAGCTGAGTACTGAGCTTTTTGAGTCCTAAGGCTATTGATTTGGTTCCTCACTATAGTTTCCTGAGGGCCAAGGTCTGAGGGTTAACATGCAGCTGGAAAGTGATTTGTTCAAGTTCCCTCTTCTTTTTTCTTAGTTCTTTATTAATGGAACTTAAGTGAAATAAAGGTCAATCTCTAGTACAGGAAGCTAGAAGGGCAGCAGTTTTAGTAAAAGAAAAACTAGGCTTAGCATTTTCCTTCAACCAAAAAGTCTTGAACAAATCATTAAAAATTCCACCTTCAGTCTAATGATTCTCAAACCTAAACATTTTCAACATTTTAACACTAACTTCATTAGTATCAATAAGCAGAGTAGTACTGTGGTGGACATTATCTGTTGGATTGTTGTAGGTGGTGGAAACATCTGTTGTTGAGGGGTTGACACTGTTATTTCCATTAGGGATCTTGTTCGGTTTGCTTCTGGTTCCTGTTCCATTAAGGAGCTTTCTGATCTACTCATGGTTTGAGACTTTGTTTCTTCCTGTCAATTTTCTTGTAGCTGTTGTTTGGTTGGATTGAGCCACCACATAGGTAATAACTGCATTCTTTTGTGTTTCCACATCTGAGTTTACATGATCATTATTGGTATCAATTCCAAGAATGGCAAAGGAATTACTGGTTACCAAATTGTCTCGGTCTGTGTTCTTAGCTTGCTACAAACATCCTTCGATTGGGGCGTGACCTCAACGACACCATTGAAGCATTTAACTATCCCAGTTACCAACAATTGGGATTCTTGGAATCCGTCAACAGGGGCGCACGTCTCATTAAAAATGATATTAGCACCACTTTTTTCATTAACACCCAATCCGTCAGCCTTTCGTGAAGCAGTTGCATTAATATTCTGTAGGTGATTTCCTCTGCTATTGTTCTGTTGAGGTAGGTTATTAGATGCATTGAGTGCCTCCATCTTGGAACTCAACTCTACCCTATTAAAGTTGTCTGAACTTCTCATTTTCAAAG
>JAYMSP010006600.1:0-11363 GCA_036897095.1 Plantago elongata | reverse complement strand
GGCCATACGCAATAAAGTTACTATGAAACAAACATCCAAAAAAAAGAACAGTGTATTTTGAAATGAAGAAGAATGTCATCAACATATAACCTCACACAAGTTCACAAAATTCATACTTTGCATACATACATAGCACATAAACAACAAAAGAAGCTCGAGTGGGAATTTCAGTTCTCTAGTCTTTGCTATTCCAACAATTGCTCATTCTTCTACTAATTCAATTCATTAATCACCACCTAGCAGGTAGCTACACAAGCCATAATTAAACTTCTAATAGCAAAACTTTAATGCTATAACTAAAATGAACACAAGTTTCACCATCACTCTGCCCTCAGACTAGAGCAATTCAATTTCATTCGTACGATGCAGACAAGATGAAACTGACGAAATTAACTCAGACTCAGCCACGACACAGAGACAAGGACGACTTGTGAAGAACTGCAAAAGCAGATAGTCGATCTCTAACTTCAATATACACAGGCAGTTGACAGATTCGAGTAGCAAGAAACAGAGAAAGACAAACTAAATCGAAGCACCACATTTATCAGAAACACAGAGCCTACTCGCTATGAACATCGCCAAATTCGGTCCGCACCACAACACACAGTAGCCAATTCGTGCCAGCAAGACCATATCACAACGAATTTGAAATTAACACACATCATAACGATTCACATACATCAATAGGTGTCTCGGATTCGCACTAAGGAACAACCATCGCAACCACAAGCGACCCATATACGCAAGAGAGCTCATAGAATCTCGAAGAACCAAACATATCACACGACACACAATCACTGACCAAGTCTCAACAATAGTAAAAATGCCTAGTAACAGCAGCACTTCGTATACATCATTTTGACCATAACCAAGAAATAGAGCCGATCGAACCCAAAAGGAGAAAACAGAGCTTAATCGACTAAGAGCAGACCAAACGAAATCAAACTGGTAACAACTAATTAACACAATCAAACACACACAACCACATCAAACGAATGCTTACAGAGAGTTTTAGGAGACAGAGCAGATAACAACAAAAGGGATCAAATTCGACTAACACAACACACAACCCAAGAGTCGATTACAAATCGAAAGAAAAAAAGAAACACCTATTGGAGAAGTAGGTCGAAAGTGAACGAGACAAGGGCGAGCAAACGAACGGGGCCAAAGGATCGGCACGGTGAGATGAATCGAAGGCGATAGGAGTGTTGGGGGTAAAGCTGCTCCGCTAGCATCAATCTTCAGGGGAGTAGGTGTGAATGAAAGTGAGGATGATGAGCCCTATTTATAGGAGCTCCGGCTGACATAGCGTGACTGAGAAGCTTGGCCGCTTCTCCGACCATCCGTGGTTGTTAATGGCTTCCGTTGGAAGCTTGCTAAACTCTATCCATTGTCAGCTTGTGTCACAAGCTTCATCGCTCCAATCTTCCCGTTCACGAGTTGATTTACAGTGACGCGGCGACTGGCGGCTATCGGTGAGGGTGGAGATGAGAGGAGCAGTATGTTGAATTGGGGAAGAAGAAGGCGGTGAAGAAGATAGCTGAAGAAGCCGATTTACAAAATAAATCGATTAGGAAGGACCGACTCTCTTCTTTATCCTACCGCCTCCTGTGCTTATTTCCTTAATTCGCCTAAACTCGTTGGCGAACTAACATTTTACTAATCCGTCAGAACTATACACGAAATATTATTAACATATTCTTCTCGAATCTCGGTCATTACATCACAAAACAGTTATTTATTTTTGGCTCAACGGAATATAATTCTAAATAATTTCTTATAATATTAATATACACAAAATTTCATATAATATTATATGCTAATTTAGTGCTATTCGTTCTTCAATTATAATAAACAACTGGCAGATACGAGCCGGTAATTAGTATCCAAATTCAATCCGCTGTTAAGAGTCAATATACTAGCAAGCGTAGAGTCAGAGGTCAAGAGTCAGTTCGCATTAAATTTAATAATATTGGATTAATAACTAAGGTTAACTTTCCAGAGTTCAGGGCTCTTACACTCTACCCCACTTAGGGAATTTGATCCTCCAAATTCATCCTATCTTTGGTAAACAAGTGCGGATATTTCTCCCGTATTTCAGTCTCTTTCTCCCAGGTTCCTTCCTCAAGTGCATGATTTTGCCACTCGGGGAATTTGCTTGTTCCCGACTTCCTTCACTCGAGTATCTAAGATTCGAAGAGGTTTCTCTTCATAGATCAGGTTCTCCTCAAGCCTAATGTCAGTGGGTTGAAGAATATGCTCAGGATCGGGGTGATACTTCTTTAGTTGGGACACGTGAAAAATATTATCGATTCCTGTAAGGGTTGTTGGGAGTGCTAACTCATAGGCAACGGGTCTAATTCTCCGTATGATTTCAAATGGTCCGATGTATCGGGGCACAAGTTTGCCTCCTTTTCCGATTCGTTTAATTCCCTTTCTTGGCAAAATTTTCAAGAACACCTGATCTCCTACTTCAAACTCCAAATGTTTCCGTCGGCGATCGGCGTAGGACTTTTGTCTATCCTAAGCTGCTTTAATCCGTTGTCGGATCATTTGTACCTTCTCAATTGATTCTTGGATTATTTCAGGACGTAAAGCATTCTCTCCTTGAGTTGAGGTACTTCTCCAATCATCCATATCCCAATCCAAGGGTGATCGACATTTTCGACCGTAAAGTGCTTCATATGGTGCCATGTGAATCGAAGCTTGATAGCTATTATTGTAAGTAAACTCGATCAATGGTAAATGCCTGATCTAGGTTCCAGGAAAATCTAAGCTGCGTGATCTAAGTAGATCTTCAAGAAATCGGATTGTTCTTTCGGATTGTCCATCAGTTTGTGGATGAGCGGCAGTACTAAATTTGAGTTGTGATCCTAGACCTTTCTGTAATTGTTTCCATAATCGGGATGTGAATTTCGGATCTCGGTCTGATACTATACTGACATGAATTCCATGTAGTCGAACAATTTCTCTTATATATAGTTCAGCCAACTTTTCTACGTTATACTGAGATCCGACTGGAATGAAATGAGCAGATTAGGTCAATCTATCCACGACTACCCAAATACTGTCAAATCCATGGATTTTCGGAAATCCCGTTACAAAATCCATAGTTATCTGATCCCACTTCCAACAGGGAATTGACAATGGTTGTAACAGACTGGCTAGCTGTTGATTCTCGGCTTTAACCATCTGACAAGTCAGACATTTTTGCACGTATGCAGCAATATCTCGTTTCATCCCATGTCACCTGAATCTTTCCTTTAGGTTGGCATACATCTTGTTTCCTCCGGGGTGAATATTGTAGATGGTTTTGTGACCTTCATCGAGAATTTTACTTCTCAATTCCTGTGGAATCCATAATCTCTCTTTGTACCGTAATACTCCATTATCATCTAATTTCAAAGGAGATTTCTCACTTTGCATTTCTGCTTTCAATTTGCTGAATGCAGGGTCCAAGGGTTGGTAATCCTTGATCTGTTCGTATAGATCGGACCTTATAGCTAAACCACTGTATCCTAGTCTGGGTTTCACTTGCAGAATTTCTAATTTAGGTTCAGCTGTGGGTAAAGTTGGGACTGGAATAATATCTTTCTTCCTACTTAAGGCATCTGCTACCAAGTTAGCTTTGCCTGACTGGTATGTAATTGTACAGTCATAATCTTCTAAGAACTCCATCGATCGCCGTTGGCGCATGTTGAGTTCTTTTTGAGTAAAGAGATATTTTAAACTCTTATGATTTGTAACGATTTCGAAAATAGTACCGTATAGGTAATGTCTCCACTTAACCAATGGGAAGATAATAGCTCCAAGTTCTAAATCGTGCGTCGGGTAATTCTGTTCATGGGGTTTCAACCTACGAGAAGCATAGGCGATAACTTTACCCCGTTGTGTCAATACACAACCGTATCCTTCCCCTGACACATCTGTATAGACTATGAAATCCTCGGAACCTTGAGATAGAGCTAGGATCGATGCTGAAGTTAACCTTTTCTTTAACTCTTGGAAACTAATTTCACATTTCTCGGTCCATTCGAATTTAGCATTTTTGGCTGTTAGTAGATGTAGAGGTTTTGCTATCTTCGAGAAGTCTTGAATGAATCGTCGATAATATTCGGCTAATCCCAGAAAACTTCTGACTTCGGTAGTCGTTTCAGGTTGTTTCCATTTCAACACGGCTTCGATCTTGTCAGAATCCACTTGTAGACCTTCTCGGGATATCTTATGTCCTAAGAATTTAACTTCCGACAGTCAAAATTCGCACTTACTAAATTTAGCATATAACTTTTGTTGTTGCAATGTTTGGAGTACCAATCTTAGGTGCGTGGCATGCTCTTCCCGACTTTTGGAAAACACTAATATATCATTGATGAAAATGACAACGAACTTATCCAGAAATGGTTGGAATGTTCGATGCATTAAATCCATAAAAGATGCAGGTGCATTAGTCAATCCAAATGGCATAACCACAAACTCAAAATGCCCATATCGAGTGTTAAAAGTTGTGTTGGGAATGTCCTCTTCCCGAACTCTCAATTGGTTATATCCCTGTCTTAGATCTAATTTCGAATATACCGATGATCCTTGCAATAAATCAAATAGCTCATCTATGTGAGGTAGCGGGTATTTGTTTTGACGGTTAGAATATTCAACCTTCGATAATCTATACACATCCTTAGTCTACCGTCTTTCTTCTTGACAAATAATACCGGGGCACCCGGTGGGGAGCTACTTGGACGAATGAAACCTTTTTCCAGCAACTCTTGTAATTGAGTCTTACGTTCACGGAGTTCTGCTGGAGCCATTCGATACGGCGTTCGGGACATTGGTTCAGCTCCAGGGAGGGTTTCTATGACAAATTCTACTTCACGATGAGGTGGTAAAGTATTAAGCTCTTCGGGAAATACATCCAAAAGTTCTTTTACAACCTCAACATTCTCTATTTTGGTTTGGTCCAGGGCAGGCTTAATCAAATAAGCTATGTAAGCTTGGCACCCGTGATTCAAGCATTTACATGCTTTAGATGCAGATATCATCCGGGTTCGGGTAGAAGTTGAAGATTCAAAAGGGATTGGATTTCCTAAAGAAATTTGCTGGTTTTGGCAGTCGAGTATTGCATGATGTACGTATAACCAATCAATTCCTAGAATCAAATCATGCGTACCTAGTACTATTTCTATCAGATCCGCTGGATAACTTTTACACAGAACTCAACTGCGCAGTTAGTGTAGATCCTATCTGATGTTATACTACTGCCTAAAGGAGATTGGATATCAAAGTAATATGCTAGTTTAGCAGGAGTAAGATTTAACTTCCTAGCATATTGGATAGCGATGAAAGAATGCGTTGCTCCGCTATCAAATAAGGTTGTACCAGGAATATATACAATGAAAATCGTACCTTCGATAGCATTATGTGCCGAAAGACTTCCTTGCTCCGCAGTCATCATGAAAGCTCTGGGTCGGGTATTTTGGCGAATAGCTGGCTTAGAAATTGTTGGAGCACTAGGATGAGAATTCCTAGAAGATGCTACTGGTCGAGTACAGACAGACATTCCGGAAAGCGGTGTTGATCACTTCCACATCTTAAGCAACGTTCACTCTTTCGCCAGCATTGGGCTTCTATACGGTATGGCCTACCGCAAAAATTGCAGGTGACTTTGACAGGGGCTCTCGGCGGAAGATTCCGACGAGCAGGCTCAAATTGGGGTCGATTTGATGTCCTCTGTACAGATTTTCCATTGAAAGTCCGTTTCCGGTTTTTATCAAAGTCTCGACGTTCCGGTGGTTGCGGTCTTTCCTATCCTTCTTTCTAACGCAGATTCTTAGCGCCATACTCAATGACCATGGCTTTTTCCACTGTCATTTCATAATTTGGATAATCTTTTCCTAACATTATCCAGCCTATTTCAGTCCTTAGTCCGTCAATAAACTGGGTAATTTTTCTCTCCTCATCATCCATCACATAGGGTACATACTTTAGCAGCCGCGAAAATTCTACCTTGTATGCTGCGATAGATCGGTCTCCTTGTGTCAGGACCAGGAATGCTTTTTCCCGGGTTTGCCTGATGACCTTAGGTATAAATTTCTTGGTAAACTCCTGAACAAACAAGTTCCAAGTCCAGTCAACTCTTCTTTTTTTCCAAGTTCGACTGGTCAAATCCCACCAGTCTTGGGCAGCACCTACCAATTTGTACAATGCATACCGAACTCGTTGTTTGTCAGTGTAGCGTAGAACTGCAAAGATTTTTTCCATTCCTTTGGTGAAATTCTCAGCCTTAACATCATCAGCTTCTCAATAGAAAGTAGGAGGTTCATAGATCAAGAATCATTGCATTAAACGATCATCTTCTAAAGCCGATAATTGTCCTTCAGTAAACTGAAATCCTTTCAGTTGCAGCGTCAATTGTTTCCAGAAGGCTGCCATTTTTTGGATCTGGGGAAAGGAAGATGGTTCGGCTCTAGGGGGTTCTTCTACAGGTGGAGTACTCTCCCTATGAGGTGGAGATTCTACTCGAGGTGGTGATTGTGGGTTCCTACTACCTTGGGTTAAGGGATTTTGATCAGCCATAGGACTGTAAATAAGTAAAAAAAGTTGCAATTAGTACCTAAACATAGCTTCCTTGCAGTAGAACTTACAAGGGCTTTGGTCGCGTCGAAGTCAGTAAATATAGATAATAAGAGTGCATAACTACGTGTCTATCCCCCATATTTTGAAAATATAGTATAGGAGATAGTATTTGGATGTGCGTCACAGTCCTATTTGTCCAAACCGGGCTCTGATACCACTCTGTAAGGATCGTCCGGGTTCGGACGTCAAGGATTATGATGAACTCCCAAATACAAATATCAAAACGTATGATTATTACAGACCCCAAATATAATTTACATGTCAAAAGTCATATCGTACATCTAACAAATTAGCAGCGGAATAACTAGAGAAGTGTAGAGTCAGTCTGTCTATCCCATCCTCACTTCGTGCTCAACACCTGGGAAATCATAATTAGAACAGGAAGAGCGTAAGTCATATAGACTTAGTGAGGATAATCAAGCATGTATCAAGATGAGCATGAATGCAACAAGATAGCAAACCACCACAAACTGTTCAAGCAATTTTAAAATGGAAACCGGATTCACAAGCAAGCAAGCAGGATCATAGCACATAAAAGGTGCTAGATTCACAGTACTTTAACAGTAAATGTCTTAGGCTGGACCAAACGGATCAGGTATTGGTCAAATAAACAAGACGGAGGCGTGACCTCGCCGGTGTTGCATATGATGGGAACGACCCATCGCAACCCGAATATATAGGACCGTTTGAATAGTCCGAATAAACAAGAAGGAGGCGTGACCTCGCCGGTGTTGCATATGATGGGCACGACCCATCACAACCCGAATATATAGGACCGTTTGAATAGTCCGAACAAGCAAGCAGGAGCCCGAAAGAATAGAGCTGCATACCTCTTTATAAGTTTTTGTTGACAAGTCGGTTTCCCATGTTTTCCAAAATAGTGTGGTTGCTTTTGAAATCCATTTTTCATGCAATGCATATCATGTGAAATAGCAAGATATAACCAAAATGGAATACCAAGATATAACCAGAATGGAATAGCAAGATATAACCCGAATGGAATAGCAAGATATAACCAAAATACAGATCAACAGGCTACAACACGAATAACCAAGTAGTTAGTAGTTGTGATTAGTAGTCGTGTCGTTGTCAATCGAGATGTCGTCACGTAGTCGAAGTCAGAATCAAGCAAGCAAGCAAGCGGGAACAAGTATTGGAATAGGAAGACTTTGAAAGATAACAACTTTCCCAGGGCAGGATGCTGGAAATCTTACTATTTTTAGTAAGACGGAGTGGAAATCACTCACCTTTAAAGTGTTCCTTGCCATTTCTCAGAGTATGAAGTTCCTGGACAAGGAATCGACTAATAAGACACAAATATAACATTATAAAAACTACCCCTTAAACCCCCATGACTCTAGTCATGTAATAAATTAGCATATAACGCTCAAATCAGCGAGGCATATAATGACATTGCCACTCAGTAAAGATAGCATGTAACCAAGTTCAGGAATATATGCCCAAGAGACAAATCAGCTAATTGAAAAATAACAATAGTCACAAGGTCACATGTCACACATAAAATCCGTAAAAGAAAGACATTGATGGCTACACTTACAGGCACATGTATCACATTTCAACACCATCAGAGAACAACCATTGTCACAAATTTAGTTCGAGCCTAAACCACAGCAACACAGACAAACACAGCAAGCAGCTACATCATCCAACTTAACAAAACATCAAAACACCAACTCTATAATTAAATTCGACATAAATTTCATATACAGATAACTTCACAAGTTCACAAAATCAGCATGGCTATTTTCACTTTAATCTCTTTTAGTTTTGCTTCAGCTAAATTATTAATTAGCATAAACAACAAAATATGCACTAGTTGAAATCTCAAGTCTCTTTGCTATTCCAACTATTTCTCTCATACTTAAGCTTGACTGATTCAATTTACCAGCTAAAAGCTACAAAGGCCATATGCAATAAAGTTACTATGAAACAAACATCCAAAAAAAAAGAACAGTGTATTTTGAAATGAAGAAGAATGTCATCAACATATAACCTCACACAAGTTCACAAAAGTCATACTTTGCATACATACATAGCACATAAACAAGAAATATCTCTAACTTCAATATACACATGCAGTTGACATATTCGAGTAGCAAGAAATAGAGAAAGACAAACTAAATCTAAGCACCACATTTATCAGAAACACAGAGCCTACTCGCTATGAACATCGCCAAATTCGGTCCGCACCACAACAGATAGTAGCCAATTCGTGCCAGCAAGACCTTATCACAACGAATTTGAAATTAACACACATCATATTGATTCACATACATCAACAGGTGTCTCGGATTCACACTAAGGAACAACCATCGCAACCACAAGCGACTCATATACGCAAGAGAGCTCATAGAATCTCGAAGAACATATCATATCACACGACACACAAACACTGACCAAGTCCAACAATAGTAAAAATGCCTATTAACAGCAGCACTTCGTATACATCAATTCGACCATAACCAAGAAATAGAGCCAATTGAACCCAAAAGGAGAAAACAGAGCCTAATCGACTAAGAGCAGACCAGACAAAATCAAACTGGTAAAAACTAATTAACACAGCCAAACACACACAACCATATCAAACGAATGCTTACAGAGAGTTTCAGGGGACAAAGCAAACAACAACAAAAGGCATCAAATTCGACTAACACAACACACAACCCAAGAGTCGATTACAAATCGAAAGGAAAAAAGAAACACCTACCGGAGTAGGTCGAAAGAGAACGACACAAGGGCGAGCAAATGAACGGGGCCAAAGGATCGGCGCGGTCAGATGAATCGAAGGCGTTGGGAGTGTGAGGAAGCTTCTCTGCTAGCTTCGATCTTTAGGGGAGTAGGTGTGAATGAAAGTGAGGACGATGAGCCATATTTATAGGAACTCCGGCCGACATAGCGTGACTGAGAAGCATGGCCGCTTTTCCGACCGTCTGTGGCTGTTAATGGCTTCCGTTGGAAGCTTGCTAAACTCTATCCATTGTCAGCTTGTGTCACAAGCTTCATCGCTCCAATCTTCCCGTTAACGAGTTAGTTTACAGTGAGGCGGCGACTAACAGCTATCGGTGAGGGTGGAGATGAGAGGAGCAGTATGTTGAATTGGGGAAGAAGAAGAGTGAAGAAGATAGCTGAAGAAGCCGATTTACAAAATAAATCGATTAGGAAGGACCAACTCTCTTGTTTATCCTATAGCCTCCTGTGCTTATTTCCTTAATTCGTCTAAACTCGTTGGCGAACTAACATTTTACTAATCCGTCAGAAATATACACGAAATATTATTAAAATATTCTTCTCGAATCCCGGTCATTACATCACAAAACAGTCATTTATTTCTGGCTCAACAGAATATAATTCTAAATAATTTCTTATAATATTAATATACAAAAAAATTAATATAATATTAGATGGTAATTTAGTGCTACTCGTTCTTCAATTATAATAAACAACTGGCAGATGCGAGCCGGTAATTAGTAACCGAATTCAATCCGTTGTTAAGAGTCAATATACTAGCAAGCGTAGAGTCAGAGGTCAGGAGTCAGTTCGCATTAAATTTAATAATACTAGATTAATAACTAAGGCGATCTTTCTAGAGTTCGGGGCTCTTACATCTACCCTTCCACCTTTCTCATATCCAAGTACTTGAGCATAGATATCATTTTGTCCTGTATCTTGTGTTCCAGGGAGAAGTTGACGCTTCAGCTATTTTATGTTTTGCCGTATATAAGATAAATGCAAAATATTACGACAAGATTAGAAAGATTGGGCACTACTAAATGGAAGGGATATATAAGAGTGACTAAGACTAAGAAATTCCTTTACTAATATACTCCTATAGTAATAAAAGAAGTTGTAACCTCCAATGTGTAAAGTGTTATCCATATGAATTAAGTATTGCAGTATATAAACCCAAGAAGGAGAGTTTCAAGTAATATGCATATAATTGGATAATAATAAGCAATTGAAACCAAAAATAAAAATTACTAATGCTTTAGCAACAAGAGGATTAGAGGTATTCCCGTGCTTAGAATAACATTTTTTGAAAACATTTGCTCTGCTCAACTCAATATCTTCCACACCATGATCTTCACCATAGACATCATCAAGGTATCCAAACATTGCTTCCCAATGTTTGAAAATAAAACAGAACAAATTAATAATAAATTCATTGATTTCTAATTTTCATATACAAAAGCAATTACCTTCTCCTCGTCCAAAACTTATGCAAAACTCTTTTTGCCAGTAGTGTGCTGCATTTTCTTCTATGCTCTTTTTTTTTTTTTTTTGGTTCACTTACTTCCTGTGCACTTGCAATACATCAAGTGGTTAACAAGTGAAAATAATTCCTTAGATTGTAAAATAAATGCATGAGTACAACTTGTGCTTTGTCACTGGACCAATGATCGACAAGAAACTTCCAATGCTCTTCATTAACCCACTCGTCACGTCCTTTATCATCACAACTATCTGGCCAATTACGCAAGTTTTGCTCTTTCATCAACTCTTTATTATAATATTTCACTTTAACTCGGGCGTTGAAATTCTTCCAGCTTTTACCCACAACTTGTAAAATACGTTGGTCAAATCCAACAGGGACAACAAAAATTCCCTACAAAATAAATATTTAAATGCTAACAAGCATACGACAAAAAAATAAAGTTAAATAATGATAGTTTACCTTCACATGCACTAAAATAGCCTTTTTATCATCGTCAGAC
>JAYMSP010006599.1:0-11365 GCA_036897095.1 Plantago elongata | reverse complement strand
TTCCTGTACTCAAGATAACCTTTGGAGCTTTTCCTTGATTTCCCAAATCAAGTACTTCCTGTACTCCACGCCTAGATGGTGTTGGTTATAAGTTGATTGTCAGGTAAGCTTCTCTTATAACTTTTCAGCTATGTTTTCAGAGACCTTGAATAGATTATACTACTTAATATACTTATTCAGTATATGGTAGGTTCTCTTTTCTGACCCAAGTAATTGGTATCCGTTCTGGATAATGAGCTTCAGAAAGGTTATCTGAGAGTTCAACTCTTTCACGAATAAAAATTTCTCGTTATAGGTTCAAGACATTTAGAACTACTAGTGATTCTTCGAGCTTGATAGTCGCAACAGGCTTGGAGAATGGTAGTATGAATACTTGAGATAATACTTGTTTGATATGTAAGTATGAGCGTAGTTCATGTGTGTATTTCTCAGCTTCTAAGTGGTGATATTTATAGATGAATTTTAGAGTCATTTGAATAGTATCCATTAGACCATCTCAGAATTCAATCCGTTGATATCTCGAAATATTTACTCAGAAGTCCCTTTCTCATTTTTCAGAGAGGACTATGCACTGATCGACTTTTCAGTTGGTGTAATTAATACACTGTACTATTTCTTGTCATGTAATCTCAACGGACACATGAGCCTTTCTGAAAGCTAACATGCTCCTTGACTCGATGATATCATATATTTCAAGACATGTAATGTGCAATATTTGCACTATACTTCATCAAACTTGTGCAATCTTCAGTCTTCAAATCTTCGATTAAAATTCATTGCTAGGATCCTTCTTCATAGCCTTCTCAAAACATAAAATTACATTCAGAGACCTAATAATTCTATTACAAGTTTAACTAGACTAACATACTAAGTTATTTTCTCTTTTACAATGTTCAAGTGAACCAAGAGTACTAGTCACCATTCTGTACTAAAGATAAGCTGTGATTGATAAAAAATACTAACAAATATTCCTAACAAATTTCCCCCTTTTTGATCAGTTAACCATGACTACCTCAAAGTCCTATTACAAACATGGAAGTGAAAAAAATCCACCACTTAATCATTTCAAATGATATTCAATTAGATAAATTAAGTGCAGAAAGTAAACATCAACCAAATCAAAAGAAGTGATATATGCTGACAAGTTATCTTTTATTAAAGGTTTCTGAGAGTATGATCATCAGAAAGAACATTACATAACAAGATAACTTTTACAAGTAATTGAACAATAAAGATCAATTCAGCAAAGTGTTTACAAAATCACTAGGTAAATTAGGACAACAGAAGAATCTAAGCTCCAAGTAAACATCCTAACAAACTAGTCTTCAAGTCTTCAAAATTAACTTAGGTTCAAAAACCTCAAGTTCTTTAGCATCTTCCTGGATCAATAGGTGTCAGCCCTCCTACAGTCTTCAACATATTCATAAAGTAACATTCTGATAGAGAGCTATGTCTTTCTGACTAGCTCACAAACTTCCTTATAAGTTTTGGCAGGGTCTTTGTTAGACTTAACAAAGTTCTTGACCCATAGGTATTTACCCCATACCCATGCATGGTTTACCTTCAGCCATGACAACTGATGATACCTGTAAATTTCCTCCAAGTATACAATGTCATCCACATATTGATCCTTTTTCATGTTAAATGACTCATAGACCTCAACACCAAGTTTGTTCTGTCTGTTCAGAGTACCATCAAATTTCCTGGGTTTGTGTACCTTATCAGGCTTGGGATAAGGACAGATAAAATTCATTGGCTTTTTCATAGCCTCAGTCCTAACATAAACCTCAAAATCAAGCCACTTGTGAGTATTTGCTGGACTTAGCAGAGTAGGCTTGTTGGTTCTCCATGCCATCATTTGTCTGTATATAGGTTCTGGAAACTTCTTGTTCAATAGCAGATGTTTTAGCTCAAGTATCCAATAACTATTCTGGAGATGTATGCATCTATAGGCTGATTGTCTGTCATTAGTCTTGACATACTCACTCTGGGCAGCAGCTGGTCTGTCTTGTTCTTTCTCTTGAACTCTACCAAACTGTAAGTCCCTACGCCCTTTTCTATTTAGTCCTTTCTCCAGTTCTACTTGCTTTCTGGGAGTTGTGCTGGAAGATCCACCTTGGATCGACTTGGTATTTCCAGAAGAATTTCTGGCAGCAGCCATTGGTGGTTCAGGTAGGCTATCCACTTTTCTTCTTTTGTGTAGTGGATGTTCATCTATGTCAGTCTCATCATCATCATATATCATTGAAGTTCGTTATTGGAGACTTACAGGTTTCCTAACCTTTGATTTCTCCTTCTTCTTCTTGTTCTTCAGAGGGCTCATCACCTTCAGATATAACAAGGGCCTTGGAACCTAGTTATCATGCTTCTTAGCCTTGTTGACGTTCTAACTCTGGTTTCTGGAACCACGAGTTCTTTAGAAGGTGTGTCCTTTTCTGGAACTTGACTTGTGGAGGGAGGTAATTGTTTTCCTCTACCTCTCTGAGAAGTTTGAATCTCTTCCCCCATAGTCATGAGTGACTGACTCAAACTTACATAAGAATGAGAAATTAACCGACTCATAGTTCTTTTGTAGATTGTTGTGAACTTGGACAAGCTTCTGGACTTCTTTTCTGAGCTCTTGATTTTCTCTAAGGAGTGCCTGCTCCTTTTGGTTCAGCTCTTCTAATGGATGGTAGATTGCCTCTGCTTTCTGAGTAGCATAGTAAGGTTCCTCAAGTGACTTATTGGCATTGTTGCAATCTTCATCCCGAACTATGCCTAGATCTTTCTGAGACAATGCAATACTAGTGGCTCGGTCAACAACCATTTTACCTTTACCTTTGGTGCTGTCTTTCTGAGATGATGGTACTTGAGGTCTATCTGATGCAGCTATAGCATCATGCTCTGTATCATCTGTCACCAGAGCATCCAACTCTGCAGTTGTGGCATCAATCTCTTTCTTCAGCTGTATCTTTTCAGCAAGGAGTGTCTTCTCCTTAGCATTCTCTGCCTCAATTATCAGCAATTGGGCTTCCTTAGCTTCAATCAGAGATTGGTACTCTTGACTGAGCTTGCTTTCTTCATCCAACAATTCTTTGAGTCTTGCGACTCTGGATTCAACAACTTTAAGTTCTTCAGATGGATCGACTTGTTGAATTTGCTCGTTTGAGTTCTGTTGGGTTTTATGATCTTGTTGCTCAGCTCGAGGCATTCATTTCTGTGATGATAGTGGGTCACTCTGAGTAGAGTCCTAAGTTGGTGGAGTCCCGGTTTCAGCATTTCCTTGTGCCATTCCACCAGTCCTTGGTGAAGGACTATCATCATCTTCATCGTCAGAATAATTATCATTATCACCACCTTCTGGATGTTCAGGAGAGGAATCTTCATCATTCTCGTCAATATCTTCCTCTTCATCTGAAATCAAGTTGATGATGGTGGAAAATGTAATCCTCTGCCCGTTTACTTCCCCTGTTCAGAGGGATAAACTCTGAGTTTTTGGGGCAACGTAGAATTGAGTGTCATCTCCCTTCTGATCTCTTCATTTGCAGCATTGAAGACATCCATCAGCTTCTTCCCAACATCGTAAGTGAAGTCATCATGCATCAACATGTAGTGAGAGTAATCCTCAACTGGAAACATGACATGAATGTAATTCTCCAAATCGAAGGCTCTAACCTTTCTTTCTTTGTGATCAATCATCTTAGCAAGCTCCGTTAGATCAACCTTTATGAGCTTTTGCCATTGTCTAAAGCATTTGACATGTCTTTTCATGGTGATTGTCTGGAAAATTTTCAGCAGATCAAGTGGGGCTTCCACGTCGATCACCGGTATCTCTTGAGCCTGAAAGAAAGGTTTCAAGTTAGTTTTGTTCAAACTTACTTGTGGTTATCTGAGAATTAAAGAAGTCTAAGTGTTTCTGAGCATAAATGTGTATCTACACGAGTCTCATTCACTAGGTCCTCTAAAGAAACTTGTGCTTCAGATACCGTGGCCAGAAGAGTGGTTGCTTCCTCTTCAACCAATCCTTCTTCTCGAGCCTGAGAATAAAAGTCAAATCACAATGCTTAGAAATATTCAGAAAAATGTTGGAAATATATGTTTTTGAGAGTTTCACTTACTTCCAAGTTAGGAAGCTCAGAATCAATTCTTTCAGAAACCTGGGTGGTCTCTAGCAGTTTTTCTGGAGACTTAGCCAATTCAGTTGTGTCTATTTCCATAGGTGCTGTGGAGGTCTCAATGTTTTCCTCAATCACCATTTCTTCAGAATGAACCTATCCGAAGAAACAAAGTGTTTGATTAAGCAATGTTGATTTTTACAAGATATTCATAAAGACAATGTTTCTTATTTTACATACCTCCACAATGGAAGGCTCATAAACAATTTCTTCAGAAAGTTTTTCAACCTCTAGAATCTCTTGAGCTTGTGGTGTTTCCACCACTTCAATTGCTTTCTCAGTTGGAGCATGTATAGAGACAATTATAAAGTTAGAAACACAAGATTTTTCACTAAGTACATAATTTTTTCTTTTTAGAGACAATTGACTACCTATATCACAGGCTCTTGTTCTTGTGTTGCTGAGGTTGAAGGAACCTCTTCTTCATTCAGAGGGGTGGTCAATATTACCCCCCCCCCCCCCCCCCTGATGTGATGTCTCCATGAAAGCCTATACCAAAGGAAGTTTATGACTAACTAGTTTAACATTAACTCAAATGTTTCACAAGTTATATATAGACTTCTCTTGTTACCTGTGTATCTTCACGCATTGTGGCTTCCATATCATGGCTTGAAGTTTCTGGTACTTCGGAGCAGGTCCTTCAGGTATTTCCACAGCAACAGGTTCTTCTGTCACTTCCATATTAGCTGGGATATCAGGATTTACCCGTGGGAGATCACAAATTCTATCTAATAGTTGCCTATTTTTTAGATCAGTTCAAATTCATTGTGATGGACTTCTCCTTCATTTATGATTAGATTCTGCAGCTTCAGAACATCAAACAAGGTTGGATGGAGGATGAGATGTCCCTTGGAGCCCTTTTTCTTGAAATTTTCAAGGTGTTGGAGAATTCTTTCACCCGTATTCACATTGTATCCCATTTTGATCCTGTAGAGCAACATTCCATCCTCCTTGCTCAATTTGTTGTTGTTGGATGTGGGTAGCCAGTTACATGGACAAATCCTTGCTAAGACAGATACCAAGGAAGAGCAGTATTTCAAATCCATAGAATGAACAACTGGCCATGCTTGTAATTTTCCAAGGGAAAGTTCCCTAGCAATCTCATCATATGTTACAGTAATAAGGTTTCTACTTCTTCTCTATCCCAATGTAGCACATCATATCCTTAGCATCTATCAAGAACAACTCTCCTCTCATGTAAAAACAATGGTATTTTCCTCCTCCAACTTTATCAAAGTTCACAAACAAATGAGCATAGAATTCCCTTATTGCATCAGGTACAAAAGGTTCATAGAGGGTTAATGCAGAATAGAGATTTCTACTCTTCAAGAATTCAATCAGGTTATATGCCTTAAGGGACTATTCATCAATGACTCTTTCAATATCAACTGATCTATTTCCTAGAGATAGGTATTTATCAACATTTAATTGCGCATAAAAGAAGAAGTCATGTGCTTCTCCTTCCCAATCAGAGTTAGTTTCAGCAACAAGAGCATTTGGTGCAAGGATCTCTTCTTCATGCTGAAAGTTGGATTCTTCAACATCCATTGAATCTTCATCAGAATCCTCAGACGATTCCACTCCCTCATATTCTTTTGTACTATCCGAAGATTCCACACTAGGATTTCCAGAAACTGCTGGTGATGTTGACTCATCATCACTGTCAATATCCATAGAAACTTGGTCATTTTCAGAGTCGCTTCCCTTAATGATATATTCACCAGCACAATCATCTTCAACATCAGATATACTCTATTCAGTAGAGATTAAGTCAACATCATTGTCTTTTTCCACCATGTTTTCCTCTCTTTCTCCAGTTTGAGTTCCCAAGTGCTCTTCACCAGTTTTATTTTCCTCAGCTTGACTCACTTCGCCATTCCTGTGGTGGAGAGTTGTTAGGAGAATCAGTATTGTCAGAAGCTTTTTCATCAGTGCCTATTGGGCTTGTATCGTCATCCATCCTATCAGAGTCAGAATTGGCGAGATCTTCAGCAAAAGCTTGTGATGAGCGAGAAGATGAAAAGTCAGAGTCGACTACAATAATTTCTGGTTGATTTGGAGATGAATGTTTCGATGGAATAGGTGAGGGGGTTTTGGTCTCTGATTCAGACGCCGCACCAAATTCCACATCCGGAATCACAAATTCTGGAGGCTCTGCTCGAAGAGGTTGAGGATATACCGATTTAGAGATTTTGAGAAGCACTTTGGGCTGAATTATTTGATTAGATATAGTTGTTTGAGAATGTTTACAGGTGATGTTGACAGTTGTTTGGGCAGAAGTGAAACAAGAGTGAAGTTTTCGGAATGGAGATAAGGGACACTGTATGCTAAGAAGAAGATGGGTAAGAAAACTTATTACACCAGCCTTTTTGAGGGGATGTGGGTAAACATGGACAAGAGTCAGAGGGGTTAAATGGGCTAATGGTTAGTGGGCTAAGTTTTATGCTAAAATGATCAACACATGTTTTTCTGGGATGAGATTTGCCAAAAGGAATCCTGCAAGTATGTAGCAAAGCACAAATCTGATTTTGTCCACAACTGTTAATTCAAGATTAAAATTTGTTAGTGAGATAAAAATCTGTCAAGTCAAGATAAGAAGATAAAAGGACAATTCCTAGGGAGGTCAAATTTATCTCAGTCTAAATAAGTGACAAGATATACAATAACAAGAAAGCACATTCACATGCAGAGGATACTGACTTCCCCTCAAACCCAAACAAAAAACATGTACAAATCACATAAGAGAAAAAGCACAAATAAATTTAAGATAAGTGCACCAAATATGCAACAAGTACAACCAATGTTGACAAAAACGTTGGCCCAACAATGATGACAACATCGGAAAATCAGACCACTCTTATTGTAAGTCAGCCAGTCACTAAGCTCCAAGGAATGTAGACCTGATTAACACCACTTATGCTGGAGGCAAGATAGAGGGGATAGAATGCAACATGAAACACACCTTACATTGCCCCAAATAGTAAATAAATGAAACAATAACATGTGGTATATATATTTTATTATTATTATTATTATTATTATTATTATTTTATTGCACAATGAGTAGGACACACATTAAATGCAGACAACCGGAGCCCCATACACCCCAATGGTATCACAAACGCTTTTAGTAAAATAGGTGTGCACATAGGACTGAATGCAGGCAGTCGGAACTCTATACACCCGTGTATCCCAATGCATGCATATTATCTGTCTCACCTTTATAGAAACCACCTCAAGAAAACAATCACACCGAATGCGGGCAGCCGGAACCCCATACACCCCAGTATAAAAGTAGTATGTATCTAGTAGTTCCAGTGTACAACCACAACCATAAACATCAAAGGGGGCAAAATCAAATGCGAATCAAGGCAGAGGAGTAAAAAAGCCATAAAACAACATCAATGATTCTATTAAATATCAGACACCCAAGAAACTCAATTACCTTCAACCTTGGTTTCAAGAAGACTTTCAAACCCTAAGCATCACCACCTTGAACTTTCAAACTGAGAACAGACACAGACAACACAAGAGCACAACACATAGAAAGCAAATTAAAAACAACATCACTAAAAGACAGACTGCCAATGTTGACCGTGATGTTAAGTCAACACTGTAGTTAACAATGCAAATCAAAGAGTGCATATACCAAGAGACCTTCTTAGCCGAATAGTCTCTCTTTATCCAATGGTTTGGTAAAGATATCTGCTAGCTGGTTTGTGGTTTCTATATGCTCTATGTCAATGACTTACTTATTGACCATGTCTCTTAAAAAATGATGCCTAATATCAATGTATTTAGTGCATGAATGTTGAACTGGGTTTTTAGATATATGAATGGCACTAAGGTTGTCAGAGAACATCAAGAGGGTATCACTTTCAAGACCATAATCATGTAGCATGTTTTTCAACCAAATGAGTTGAGATACACAACTCTCAACTGCTACATATTCAGATTCAACAGTAGAGAGTGAAACACAATTCTGTTTCCTGCTATACCAAGACACAAGATTAGGACCAAGATAAAAACAACCTCCACTAGTAGATTACCTATCATCAAGATCACCAGCCCAATCAGAATCACTAAATCCCACTAGATTAGTGTTTGAATCACATGCAAACCACAATCCTAAATTAGCAATTCCTGACACATACCTGAGAATTCTCTTTACATCAGTAAGGTGATGGATTTTAGGATTGGATTGATACCTGGAACAAACAGAAACTGAGAACATGATATATGGTCTGGTAGCAGAGAGGTACAGAAGGCTTCCAGTCATTGATCTGTACAATGTTGGGTCAACATCTTCCCCAACATCGATCTTGCTGAGTTTAAGAGAAGTAGCCATGGGAATGCTGCAGGGTTTTGCACTATCCAATCAAAAACTTTTTTTATTAGATTCTTAGCATATTTTTCCTGAGATAGAAACAAACCATAGTGTCTTTGTTGAATTTGCAATCCAAGGAAGAAACTTAGCTCTCCAATCATACTCATTTCAAATGTACCTGTCATAGCTTGAACAAACTGATCTACCATGGTAGTGTTGATCCAAAAACTATATCATCTACCTAGATTTGAGCAATGCAAATATATTATCCTTCTCTTAGGATGAACAAGGTTTGATCACCATCTCCCTTTTTGAAACCGAAATCAACTAAGAATTCAGTTAGTCTAGCATACAAAGCACGAGGGGCTTGTTTAAGACCATACAGAGCTTTTCTTAGTTTGAAAACATGATTAGGATGTTTGAGACCTTCAAACCCTTTAGGTTTCCAAACATAGATTTCTTTATCAATGTAACCATTTTTAACATTTAAAAAAGCACCTTTAACATCCATTTGTTGAAGTTTAACTTTTAAATAGCATGCAATTGCCAAGAGGAGTCTAATAGATTCAAGTCTAGCAACAGGAGCAAAGGTTTCTTCAAAATCTACACCATCGACTTGAGTATATCCTTGAGCAACTAGTCTAGCCTTATTTTTGATGACCACTCCATTCTCATCACTTTTATTTTTGAAAATCACTTAGTAACTATAACATTGATATCAAGGGGTCTGGGGACTAAGGTCCAGATTTCATTAGTTTTGAACTGGTGAAGTTCATTTTGCATGGCATCTATCCGGTAATCATCTTTTAAGGCTTCATTCACATTCTTTGGTTCAGTAAGAGAGACAAAGCAAGAAGAACTTACAGATTGGCAGAGTGTAGCATACCTTACCGTTTCCTTGTAGTTCTTTCTAGTATTACTTCTTAGAGCCCTTCCACTTGAGGTACCAATTACTTGAGTGCTGGGATGATCTCTTTGAATCCTAGGTGGGGGATCTCTCCTTACATTATCCAGAGAGTGTGTCTGAGGTTCAGATTCAGGTTTAGGAGTAGTTTCAGACTCATTTGTCAGTGTTTCAGATTCTTTTTCATTAGAAGCTTCATCCATTGTGTTTTTAGCCTGCAATGTTGAACTCGATGTTGAGTCAACATTGGTGTTAATATTGACACTGTCTCTTTGAATTGCAGCAGTGGACTCTGGTTCAGCTTCCAGAACTGGTTCAGTACCTGTGTTTTCAAAAGTAAAACCTGCTTCCTGTTTTGTACTTATCTCATTGCTTTTCTATGCAAATAGCTTAGCATCATTAACAGATTCTTGAATGGTTTGGGTCTGTGGATTATAAACTCTAAAGGCATGGCTATTGAGAGAATATCAAACAAAGATACCTTTATCACTTTTCATATCAAACTTACTTAGATATTCTCTATCATTGAGAATATGCAAGTACAACCAAAGACATGAAAGTATTTCGGATTAGGTTTCTTTCCTTTCAAGATCTCATATGGAGTAGTTCCAGTTCCTGGCCTATGATAGACTCTATTGATTATGTGACACCAGTATTAACAGCTTCAGCCCATAGTCTTTTTGATAAATTCATGAAACTCAACATGACCCTAGCCATTTCTTGTAAGGTTCTATTCTTTCTTTCAGCTACACCTTTTTGTTGAGGAGTTTTAGGTGCAGAGAATTCATGAGAGATACCTTTCAATTCACATAATTTGGCAAATGATTGATTCTCAAATTCCTTTCCATGGTCAGACCTAATTCTTTGAACCATAGTAGAGTAGAGAGTACTAAAGCTAGCATACAATTTCTTGAAAGAATCAAAAGTTTCAGAATTTTCTTTTAGAAAGTTCACCCAAGTAAATCTAGAAAAATCATCAACAATGACAATATTGTATCATTTACCTCCACGACTTTCAACTTCAATTGGATCCATGAGATCCATATGCAAGAGTTCAAAGAAATTAAATGTACCTCTTTGTTGTCCTTCAGTTTGAATAGATGAATGAACAACTCTAGTTTGCTTACCACTTAGACAGTCTCCACAAACATGTTTCCTAGTGTTTTTGAGTTTCACCAAATTCTTGTAATTCACATGTCCAAGCTTCTTGTGCCAGATCTCTGCATCATTGTTTGTTGCAAGACTGCAGTTTTGAGAGGCAGTCATCACATAGCAGTTATCACTGGACCTTGTTCCTGTCATAACAACCTTCTGATCTGCACAGGTGTAAACTAGACAGGAGACTTTGTCAAATTTAACCTTTAAGTCATCATCACACAAATGACTTATGCTCACAATATTAGATGTTAAGCCTTCAACTAATAAAACATTTCTATGGTTAGGATATCCTTCAATGAAAAGAGTTCCTTTTCCAAAAATTCTACTTTTGTAGCCTCCACCATAAGTCACTAATCCACCCTTTTGAGAAATAAAATTTGCTAGATGCTTAGGAGGGTAAAAAATGTTTTTGGTACACTACAATGAGATAGTTCCATGTTTTATACGATAGAACGGCCTTGTCCAATTTCAATACACTACAACAACCACCCTTGTAATTTATGTACTCCGCTTAAATACATATATTGGCCGTATTTGAGCGATTTTGACCAAAAAAAGAAAAGAAAAATACGTTATGCGGACACGTGTTGCGATTTCGTTAATTTTAGACAAAATAAATTAAAGAAAATATAAATTGAGCTTATAAATTTAAAAGAAATTATATAAATCATTACAAAAATTTGAAATTATTTATTAATAATATTATTAAATTAAAAAAATAATTCTCTATTCATTAAAGTTTATAGATATGTATCACTAATTGATATTTTTTTGTTATTTATTTATTATTCATTTTATTTTAAAATTATATACATATAT
>JAYMSP010006598.1:0-11365 GCA_036897095.1 Plantago elongata | reverse complement strand
TTTATAAAGGTGAAATGGGGTGATTGGATATGGGCACGATTTATCCCACCACGTCGCTCCATTACGATTTGGAAGGCTATACATGATTTGAGTGAATTTTCAATCTTTGAGAACCAAGTCACTATAACTACTTTCATATTAGGAAAACAAGTATATCTGTCCAAAGATGGTAGTGGATGAAATATATAGGTTGGTTAAATTACCATTTCTTCTAAGAGGATCAATCTTTTAAGAGTAATTCGGGATTTGGAAAGAAAAGCAAGCGACCTTTCCAATTGCATAATCTCATCAGAAGAAGACTACTAGTTTTGAAAATAATTAATAATCCACGAAACAAAATGAGTCCCGACTTTAATATGTTAGTACAATTAAGAAAAATGGCTTATTAAAATGAAAGAGAGAGACAAATCTAAACGAATTATATTTATTATAAAGTAATTCAATTTTATGACTAATCAATATTTGATATTACTACTCACCCCGTCCCTGCAAACTTTATACATTTATCATTTTTAACCGTCCCATCAAATTTCATACATTACTAAAAAAGAAAATTACCCCACCACTATTAAATAATAAACCATCTCAACTTTACACAAAATTTACACATTTTGCCACTAAAAGTACACTTTTCTCCACCTTCTTCATATTTTATCATTACTTTAACTTTTCGCATAAAACTATACGCCAATCCTAGTGTATGAAGTTTAATGTGACGGTGGAGTATGCAATATGCTTTGATACAGTCGTATGTATCTTAAAGGTGAATTTGTATTTTGGTCAATTGTTATATTCTAGAGACCGTGATCATGCACCTTGTAGAGTTTAGAGGCTGTATGAGCGGAGTAAAGGCTACTTTGGTTCGAGTAGTGATCAACGAGATGCCGTAGGATGATTTAGAGCATCTTCACATAAGAGTTGGGGTTCACTGAGCAGTGTACGATTTCTTTAGTAAGAATTCCAACCTTCTCCTTTATACTGTTTGGGCATCTGGCCTGGAAAAATTGAATATTTATTTTGTATTGTTATTGCAGTTATTATTGCTACTACTCTTAATAAGTACTTCATCATGCATAAGCCCGTTTCGGTTTGGCTGATCCAATTAACCTTCATATCTTGTATCACTTGATATTGATCCAAGAATCTTATTCATTATTTCACTAGTTGGCCAACCTTTATTCATATATTCTTATTGAACAACTGTTCGCTTGTTCTCGTACTCGTTTGCCTCCTTATTCGCTTCTCCATGACCTTTCTTATTCATTATTATAAAACCTTGTATAAGTTGTTCAGCTCAGGGTCATCTTATTCCATCTTAATTGAATTCATGCTTCTCTTCTAGATCTCTTATTAACCCTTTCATTTACTTAATTATTCACCCCTTCATTATTTACCAATTACTTTCTGAACTGATGTCCTTTGTTTTGAGGTTCTCAGTCATATTCATGTCTTTTGTTCTTCTTTTCTTTTAGATTCAATTATGTCATCACTTCTATTGCGTATGTGGATATTTCTCTACCCATGATTGCCTTATCCATTTGTTTCCGTGATGACTTTCCTTCCCGTACCTTGTCTTTCATGTCTACTCTGAGCAGCCCTATAAACTATAATGCTTGTACCTTAATAGATGACTCGTTATATCTAGGAGTTACTTAAGCTACTTTACCATAAGCCTTGAAGGGAGTAAGAAGACGCTCTATCTCTAGAAGTATTAAAGGGTAACATAACATTGCCATGAAAGATCTTGTATCCTTGTACCTTTCTGTACATTTGCAGTCTTCTATCTTGATTTCTCATGATGAAATTATGATTCTTATATTCTTCACATTGTTGACCCATCGACCTATGTTTTGTAAAAATCAACTGATACACCTAATTCGTGTTTAGGTTCTGTCCATTGATATTATTCTCTTTTAAAGATGATAACAAGCATACATGATTATGAGCTACACACATTGATTGAATTCGATTTGGGCCCGGGACTGTAAGTGAGTGACCACCGGACGGGATGGACCGACGATTAAGGTCACCTCTTACAGATCCCCAAAAACCCAGACGTTGAATACTACCCGTGGGTGTGTTTCGTGATCTGGTTCGGCATGAACCTCGACATGCTATTTCTCTATTTTCGGGGTCGCGCTTCGATGGAGTAATAAGGTAATTTATGTGTTCGGGTGTTTTATGGTTGGTATCTGATTCGTACTCGTATCATCATCTAGTTACACCTTGAAATCTTGTTCTAATTGCTTGACATTCTTTTCTATTAAATTCTTGTTATTTCGTTGATACCGTATTACCTTTAACCTTACTAAGTCATCAAAGACTTACTCATTTAATTCATGTTCTGTCCATATTTCCTCAGGTGAAGCACTTTAGGAGAGTTAGTTGATCATTGGAGAAGTTAGGATAATACATGAGAATCTCAATTGATAGAGATTAGCTTATTGATGTAAAGTTGTCACGATGGGACCACAATGAGGTGTAAAGAATGATGTGAATATCAGGTATAGTACATGGATTTTACTTCTTGAGTTTTAGTCCGTTCCTGCAACTTCTAACATATATGAGATGATTTGGTAAGAAGGGCGTAGGCGGGTGCGCTGGGCCATGGAGCAGGGTGCTTTAGGGTGGGGCGTCACATTCTGATTCTCTATTTTTATAGGAAACCAACCTGTCTGGTTCCATCCATCCAAAAAAATCGTGTCTAGTTCATTTGGCTGGTTTTTAATATTAAAGTCAAATTTTCTTAATCTTTAAGAAAATCTCTCATTTTATTATAATTACTCTATTATTCACCAGTTACGATTTAATTGAATTTTGATAAAGTAAAACAACTTCATTTCCCGGTCATTTACTTACTCAGTTACTCCAATCTTAGGCTTCGATTGCTACATGATGGAAATACTTTAACAATCAACCATTTACTTTTAATATGAGTAACTGTTAAAAAGTTGGGTTAGTTTGTATTTTACATTGAAGGGATTTTAACTTTGATACATCTCCATTTAGGCATGTCCCAACCTTGGTTAGAAAAGAGCAATATGTTTATACCAAATCCGAATCGCAACAGTGAAACAGTTTATAGTTAAGTAATTAAAAGTTCTTTTTTAGTGGAGGGTGTTGAGAGATTTAATGGAGCTTTGCAAATTAGAAAAGAGAAACCATAACATGTTTTGTAAAATAATAACCTCTGGGATGTTGGAACATACTCTGTTAATTCCGTTTGTACATTTTGCAACAAGGTACCCAACTTCTAGAAAGTGTCGAAAACTGGAAGATAAACTCGGCAAAATTCTGATTTCAGTTGTTTTCAATGTTCATTTTCATAATTTAACAACAAAGATCTTTGAGCTTTCAACAGAGCAGGAGAACCCTGCCTTGCTTTCTCCACAATCTGCCTTATCAACAGCCTCTCCATCTCATCATCAGTATCGCTGATCTTGTCCACATCATCATCGTCATCGTCTCCACCCATTACGTAACTGATTTCGGTTTGAGGAGTCCCATCAGTTGAGTGCACCACGTAACGATTTAACACGCCATTTTGGACCGGATGTATGACCTGCTTGTGTTCATGAAACATCTCTTGATGGTTGTTGGGCTCTTCCTCATCAGAATCTGATAACTTATTTAACTCCTCATACGCCTCATTGTACGCTGAAAGAGCTTCCCCTGATAAATTTATAACAACTGGCTGGTCTAAAGATTGTGGTCCATCTCCAACAACTGGACTACGTGTTCCATAGATAGGGATGTCCATGGGGGGAATATTTTGGTATTCCAAGACTGTATTTTGGCTACTTTTAAGCGCTGCCTCAAGTTCATTGATGCGCTCTTCGAGTCTGGACTGGATAACTTCATGTAATCGCAGGCTCAGCTCTTTCGGGTCAACTGGATATCGAGCGGACTGGGGAGTGGAACTACCACTTCCATCCCTATCAGCATAAGGTTGAGTGCCAATTTTTTTACCAAACAATTCTGCTCTTAACTCTCCAACAATAACATCGGTTACAAAATCCGGATGCTCCTGCAATTAGGTCCAGCAAAGTGTTAAATAAGCAGTTTTAACTTCAAACAATGTCGAGAGATTAAAAAAGAGGTCTACCCTCAACAAGGCCTGGTTGGTTCTATCCGCTCTTGTATAATATACCAAACAAAGAAACAAATATACTAATCCAACATATACTACGACTACCTTCTATGATCCTAACAACATACCGCTCGCTTCAAAGTGTACCCAACAAGTTGATTACCATCAAAATCATATCTATGCGCATACTCTTATCACATGTACGAGTGACATCATATGCAAGTGTAATAGTGTATGCAGCCAAGCCAGGCAGATAGAAACTTAAGCAGACAACCAAATTTTGATGTATCATGTGAGGATGTGAAAGGCCTTCACCGGACAGAATTATCATAAAACGCCACCAAGGATGTTGAAGTGTATTACGGTCAATTATGTAGAGTATGCGAACTGAACATGACATCGAGAATTGCTCATATAGATTTACTTAAATAATATAGAGTCCTGAATAGAAGGTGTTCATTCACTAAGAAAGAGAGTTTTGCCGGCAGGCATTTTGTGTGCAACATATACTTCCCCTTTTGCAAAGAGGCTATTTTCATTCATGAACCGTTAACCTTCAGCCAACCAGTCACCAGCAGAAAAACTAAGGTGAAAATAGAATATGGCAATCGACGAATGAATAAAATGGTTACCAACTTCATACTAAACAGTAAACAAGCAGTATTTTATAACGAGGGCTGGAAGCTAACAGGTTCAATAATTCAGGAAAAAGGGACGCTGAGAAGGAGATAAATGATTGTCAATAAATCAGCATTAACACAGGAACCAACATTGATACTAACCAGCAGAAATATTTAGTCACAACAGTCCTATACACGGTATATTTTCCCTAGAAAATCAACACTAAATTACCAACCTGACACTTAGAGACATGTGAAAGGCATTTGTCTATGTTATTAATCAACAGTAAGAGGAAGAAGTTAAAGCAAAAACTGGGAGAGCAAATCAGCAAATTAATCGTCTGTTATATAATCTGTAAGCCCCCGTTAGCATAATTTCTGCAAATTTAAGCAAGCAGCACAGCATCCATACCTCAGCCATGTTGGATATCTTCCGTTCCAGCCTTGATGAATTTATGCTTGACTCCAACCTCTCGAGTTCAGCTTCAAGTTCTGCTTCAATTTGACTCATTGATTCTTCTTCAGGCTTTTGGTGGCATAATTCTTCAGTAGAATCCCCTGGGGAGTTGCCTAGTTTCATTTCAGGAGATGAAGCCTGTACAGCATCATCACAGTATGAAGCATTCTGCAGATCACGTGAATCAAAATCCTCCATCGCCAGCTCCTTCACAGTTAACGAATCTTTCATCTCGAGCTCCTCCTGCAGATCCTGAACTAGATTTGTGCTCTGCTTTAACAACTTATTCAACTTCTCCATTTCCCGCTTATTTGCCATGAAAGAAGAAATTATGCCTGTTGTGATACCAAGATAAAAAAGAAAAGCCCCATCAAGTGATCCTGCTAAAAGAGAGAACGTTAGTGCCAGAATTTATAAACTAGCAAAAGAACAAAGAGGGTGTTTTTATGCCACGGACCAGTGACCTACAGATATTTGATCTTATCGAGAAATTTCATACGTCAAAAGGAAATTGATTGATTTACTTATCTTTCTGCAAACAATATCTTTATTATTGACAACATTTTGCCGCTTAAGACCCACAAATGGACAAAGATAACTGCACTTGATCTCCCCAAAGAAGGAAGAGATAACTTCCGCCGTTTTGATCATGTTTGCTCAACTTAGGCAGACAAATTATATAATTACTTCAAAATCACCATACCCTCAGC
The DNA here is from genome assembly GCA_036897095.1 of Plantago elongata. Classification (NCBI taxonomy): domain Eukaryota; kingdom Viridiplantae; phylum Streptophyta; class Magnoliopsida; order Lamiales; family Plantaginaceae; genus Plantago; species Plantago elongata. Next base: position 5,488 of record JAYMSP010006598.1, on the reverse strand, counting down.
AACTCATGCAATCAATCATGTCAGTGTTTTTCTCTACTATGTACCAAGCTATATTTACTAAAGTTAATCTGAAAAAAACCACCAGCACTTGACAATTTATTCCTGTAATAAAATACAATGCAGATGAAACAAGTTTACATCACCGGTTATGTTCTGACTGCAATTCCTAAACAAAAGAGTTGCACAAAATGAAGATAGACGGTATAGTTGGAAAAATAAATCCGATAAAGCCAATATTATAGCGACAAATATTGCAAGTTAAAGACTCTGCATGTGCAAAAAATGAATGCAAAACAAGTCAGTACAACAAATCACCTAGTGCATTGTTGTGATCCAGATTCCTCATTTCACAACTCTTTCTCCTTAAAACCTGCTGCTGCTCAGTTCTAACTTTAGCTTTCTTTTGTATACCTGGAGTTACAATATTAGGCAGCCTAAGAACACCAAGTACACTCGCACCCTCTCCCGCATAAACATGCTTCTGTGGCTTCCAGTTGACCTCTCTAGTCAGAAAGGATCCCCGAGAACTTCCGTTAATTATTTTGCTTCCATCAGTGACAACAAATGGCCTTAAAGTCCGTTTCTCTAGCGGAAGCTTGGTGTAAGTGTACTCTTCAACTTCAGAATACTCCTTGCATAACTGAGAAATTAGACTTTCAATTTCAAGAGAGCTCCGCGGTTTCATGAATTTACTCATGAGTCCTCTACTTCTAAGGCTACTCCTATTTCCTCTAAATCCACACAAAAACCCCATTTCTCTCGACGAAGACTCGGGCAGCAAGTCTCGAGCATCAAAATCGAGAGCTACTCTACCCTCCCAATCCCTTGAAACATCATCACTGTTCAAAAACCTAACTGATGATATTGAAATTGCACTCTGATTAGCAGAACTATCCAACATTGCAAAATTATCGTCTTCGTGACCACTAGTAGACGGCAAGTCTCTTTCTCTAGTCCTATCTTCTTCCACCAAGGGCTTTCTCTTATCCCTAGTAAGCTTCTTCAGCTGCTGAGCTGCAGCAACAACCCAAACCTCCATTTGCAGAACCCTAACTAGTAATCACACTATAGCAAATCAATACAACAAGAGCTACGGAAGTTGAGATTAGGATTATGTGAATCTTCGAAGCTGCCGGATTGGATCGGTGTAATCGGAAAATACACCGATCCAATCCGATAATCGTAATGTATGAAATTCTCCTTTTGTTGTTTTCACATGTACCTAGAAAGGATAAACAATGAGAACAAAGCAAAAGTTGGAAATAAATGGGAAAAAGGAGGATAGAAAAGTGTTGAAAAAACAAACAGTGACAGTCTGAGAGAATTTCCACCACTAGAGAACCAGAGGAACGTGGGAGAGAAGACTGGTGTGGTGGGTGTGGATTTGGTTTCTGTGTGGAAGAATGATCTCTGATATTTTGGGCAAGTGAGCAACTATGTGATGGTTTACCAAAGGCACCAGAGACAGTTGAAAATCCAACCAAACCGATATATCGGATTCTAGCATGCTCTATCATTTAAGAAAAAAAAAAGAACTAGACACATGACGATTAGGGCTGAGCATTGATCCAGGCCCAGATCGATATAATCCGGACCAATTTTAAGGTATTTTTTAATATCGAGGACCAGATCTAAATTGGCTCGGTCCAGGTCCGAACCGAATTGAAATAATTGGTACAGTCCGGGCTTGGACCGAGCAGGCCTGAATTTTTATTTAAAAAATATCGGAAAAATTAAAAATAGAAAAATGGTCGTCAACATCAGAGACATTCGTCAGAATTGTGTACAACTGAAATAGAGGCGGAGCAGTGCAAAAAGATCGAGGCGACGGCGAGGATAAACACTTAATCGAGGCCGTGAGAGGTGGAGGGAGGGTGGTGAGGTGAATGGAGGCGCACGAGAGGTAGAGGGAGGCGGCGGTGGAATGAATTGTGGCACGAATGTCAATATATTGGAGTAGAATTCCGATCTAACAACGAGAGGTGGAGGGTGGGTGCGAGACGGAGGAGGCACCGCGCGAGTGGTGGAGGGAGGCGGAGAGGAGCCCAGAGGTAGAGGGAGGCAATGTGGTGGTGGAGGGCGGGCGCAAGATGGAGGAGGCAGCGCGAGTGGTGGAGGGAGGCGGAGAGGAGCCCAAAGGTGGCTGAAGGCGACGTGGTGGTGGAGGGTGGTAGGAGGTGGAGGAGAGATTTTTAGGGCTGGGTTGAAATTTGAGATGGAGGAGAGACTTTGGAGGCTGTTTTGAAGGGTGTTGAGAGAAAATACTTATTTAGTCTCTCAAAATCGGTCTTCGGTCCAACATGCGGTTTTTCGGTCTTCGGCCTGGACTGGATCGAGGACCGAATTTCTTAAATAATGAATCCCGATGACCGGACCTAATCGGGTTAGGGCCGGCCCAAAGGATCGATTTTTCGGTGCGGTCTCGTTTCTGCTCACCCCTAACGATAGGTTTAATTGGTTAGCCACTAATTTACTATCAGTTAGGTCAGAGCGTAATAATATGGTGAATTTAAGAAAAATATATTCACAAAATTTGAAATGTATTTAAAGGTACACTAACTTATTACACTTCTAAAAAATATACCTTATTTTATTATCATTCAATTTCGATACACTAAATTGATTGAATGTTACAATACGATATCTTTGTGACACGTAACAGATTAATCAAGCGATATGTGTCACTTCACATTTTAAAAGGTTAATGGATAAATTACACATAAAATAATTTTCGGTAACTACAATTGCACCACATTATTTTAAATAGTTAGAAATTAACACTACTTATCGAAGTCATCATTTAAGCCCATTGATTATCTTGATTACCTCCATAAAATCCATTTATTGTTAAAAGTTAACATTGAAAATAAAAAAATAAAAAAGATTTGACACTTTCTGTGATGACACAAGCTTCGGAGCTTCTATGGCAGTGCCTTCCATAGCAATTGCGAACTATAGCTTTGCAGCTGTGAAAGCTCTACCACAGAGCTTCCATTCTGCCAAAGTATTTGAAAAGGTAAGATTTTTCTAAAATATAAAAAAATCAAAGTTTATTATGATTTTTCTCGATTTTCAAGTGTTAACGATCTGACCGATCGAGTTTCTCAAACACTGCTGAAACACAATTTTTCGTTATGATTTTAATAGATTATATTATTGTTTTAAGATGACAATTTAAGTTACAGTTTAACGTATTTGGTTAATGTTTTAAAAGAAGATCTAATGGTTTTAATATCTAGGTATGATGTTAAAATTATAATTTTAACCTCTTTTGTTCACTTTTAAGATATGGTATAATGGTTTTAAAGATATGGTGTGATGGTTTTAAAGGGCTATATGATAATCTTAAGAAGACTTTTTATGTTTAAGTAAAATCTAATATCATAAAATCGTAGTTAAACAAAGTTCACAAGTTTTAGGGAGACAATAAAAAAATTAATAAATAAGTTTAAAATAAGTTACTTCAAACATTCGATCATCCTTAGGTTCTAGAAATCTTTTCTCATAGGAAAAATATTTTACAATAAACATAAATGCAATTGAGTTGTTGAAATATATAGCTTTTTTCCAATTAAACTTTTTTGAGAACTTAAACTCTCTAATTTTTATTGCTTATGCTTATTGCTCCTACTATAGTGACAACTTTTATTGACCTATCATCAAACCAGATGTCATCAGTAGTGCACTTTAAAAGTTAAAAAATTCACTAACTGAGTTGAAAACATAACAAGTATGACTAAAACTATCATATCCATATTTGAAACAATATATAGCAGAATAGGAACATGCAACACAACATGTAAATATTAATTTACAAGAACTTATAAGAGTCCTAGTGTTTATGAGAGTTCATGAGAGTCCTGAACAAATACACAATTATGCACAATTATGAATCTAAAAACGAATTATCACACTAATATAAATACCATTTTTTTCTTCCATTCCTTCTTTCTTCTCTCTACCCACGCCTCTTCCTTTTTCTCTCTATTTTTCCGATCGCCTTTCCGGCGATATCTCCGCCGTCCGGCCAACAATTTTAAATTCGATTGCATATTTGAGTAGCCCATGGTCTGATCTATCTTTTAACCGTTTTTGTTTTTCAATTTGGCCGACTTTTGAAACGGTTGGCCAGAATCCGGTTGTCTTCTCCGGCGATATCTCCGCCGCCGGCCACCAATCTTAAATCCAATTGCTTATTTGAATAGCTCATGACCCGATCTACCTTTTTATTGGTCTAGTTTTTCCTTTTTGTTGACTTTTGAAACTGTTGGCTGGAATCGGAGCTTTTTCGGTTGTCTTATCCTGCAGATCTCCGACTACACGACACATATAATCATTACCTCGCTGTTTCCTTGATTTTCAAGTTTCTTCTCTCGATTCTTCAGTTTTTTTCGTTTGAATTTGGTGATTTCTAATAATTTCTCGTAACAGTACATTTCGTGTGAAATTGTTGATATTTGAACTTTAATTGCGTATGTTTGGCCGGTAATTGTTGATGTTTGTGCAGTTTCCGTTTGTTTAATCTTTGATTTTCATGCGTTAGTTGGCAGATCTTCATTTTTAATTTGTTTAGGTTTCTATATAAATTATGTATGTTTAATTGTAAATAGATGATGTTGTGGTTACATTACTTTATAATTATGTTTTATGTTGCATTAGTTCTAATTAAATTGTCTATTTTTAAGTGAAAATTGTACATGTTTATGTGTAAATAGATGATATTTTGTTATAAACACATTATGTTCTAAATCTTTGATTACTAGTGAATATTGACTAAGTTTTTTGCATATATTTATACTGAAAATGCTAATGTTTAACAGTAAGTTAGTTATGATTTATGTTTTATATGGTGAAATACAATTGTTTAATTTTTTAAAATGTAAATTGTGCATATTTAACCGTTAATTATTGATTTTTGTGGTTTCATGCATTTCTTGTATAAAATTCGATGTATGTATGAATAGTGGAAGAACCCCGAACTTTAGTAAGTTCGTATAAGTTATTAAGCCCGTATTATTAAAATTTATCGCGAACTGACTCCTGACCTCTGACTCGACGCTTGCTAGTATATTGATTTTTAACTGCGGATTGAATTCAGATACTAATGAGTACAAATTACTATTCAATATTATATGAAAATTTGGTATATTAATATTATTATTGTATTATTAATTAGGCTTGGCAATGGGTAGATAAAACCCAGCCATTATCCAAATTATGGATATCCAAAATAGGAGGAAGGAATGGTTTTGGGTTTGACCAGGCCGGTTGAACCAGAAATTGTCCATTTTCGCACAGCCTCTTAAAACCCGCACCGATTGGACCGGTCCGGGTTGGGCCGGGCCGACCGTTTTTATTTTTTTGGATTTGGAACAATTTCCATTCCAATTGTTTATCATCACTTTTCAGTTTTCATCATCAGCTAAACCCTAAGCCATGTCCACTCAGACCACTCTCACTCCCACCTTTGCCAAACCCACTGCAATCC